>RHLP01000574.1:0-48244 GCA_003719405.1 Aspergillus incahuasiensis
GAGAAATTCTAAAAATTTAATTTTTGTGGGCGTAGTTGTTTTTAGCTGGGTCACCTTCGATGCAGTGGGAGGGTTTCCGATTTTGGGGGCGCCAAATGTGAACTATACCCGTCATACGAGAAAGAATCAGTCATCCAGCCGTTCTTTGTTCTGTCAGAAAGAGTGTCAGATGTAGGACAAACAAGATCAATACTCCGATCATTCCAAAACCTCTTATTCCGCACGAGCGTGGCCCCGATCGTAGCAATCGCGCCGCCAAGGCTATGCCCCGTGAAGACGAGCTGGTAGTCCGGATACAGCATGACCGCGTGCGTGACCTGCCGCAGAACCATTTTCGCGACCGAATCCCACGCGAAACGGAATCCTTCGTGCACCCAGCAGTTCCAGCAGATGTCGATGGCGGGGACCGCGAGGAACCCGATGTCGTCTCTCCAGTTCTGGCTCGAGACGCTGCCGCGGAAGACGAGGACGATCAGTTTGCGCGAGGTGTCGAGGGCTAGGTAGCCGGTTACGTCGGCCCATCCTTTGCTAGCGGGAGAGAGGGAGAGAGAGATTGTTAGCAGCTGTTTATGGTCTTCTTTCGACTTGAGAAGGGAAGACAAACTTCTGGAACTCGAAGAGAGTTGTGACTCCGGCGTCTGTCAGCAGCGGACATCCATAGTCGCACGCTATTGGGGACGAATCAGAGGAGTTGTTGTTATTGTCGCAGTAGGCTGCCGCGGAGTACTGAGCGAATAGATCAAATCGCTCGAGGAGTGCTTGGTCGATGCCTTCACAGAACTCAACGTTAGCTGTCAGACCTGGGACAAGCTCGGTGGCAGACAGACTTGCCTTGTGCGGACGATAGGACAGTCCATGATGTGATAAGTACTGCGGCATAAATAACACTGGAAAGACATAGCATCTTGCTGCGCAAATGGATAAGGATAATTGGTCTGAAGAGGCCCGGGCCGAATCCTCCAGCCGGGCATTGCTTCGCTGAAATAGCGCTTCATAATCTCGAATCGAGGACGTCAGAGGTAGCATGATCATGGTAAAGTTTGATCATCTAGAACCACGGGTCTTCGGAGGTTTGATCGCATGTTCAAAAGAGGAGCCGCGTTATTGAAAAGCCAGAGTCAAAGCCGGGGAAGAGGTGGCATGGCAGCCAACCTTACCTCACCCACGCTTCCGCACCTCCGAGCTTCCCGCTCTCATCCGCATCTCCTCTGTCCTGAAGCCGACCTTTAGTCCATATCCATTCAAGCTGCTGTCATTTGATGAGTGCCTGGGAATGCGTGAGTACGTCGCTCTAGCCTTGATTTCGGATAGGCGCCTCTTTTACACATGCGAACCCAGGCGGTCCCTGACCAACTCAGGACTGCAGACCAGCTTCAAAAAAAGTCACCGTACACTACCACGAAGAACGCTTCGATCAACCTATTCACTTCAGTGTATACGAGCGCTGTACAGACATACCTCCCGAGGTTTACCTTTCGCCGATTAGCCTCACGGTTCGTTTCAGGTCTATTAGGAGCAAGGAAACGGTACCTCCACGAGCCGAAAGAAACGTCTAATTCTCCGCCATAAACTGTGCAACAAGCAGATGAGGCGCCGATACCCCGTACGACCGCTATTCCATACTCTAGGTATGTTTTTATTCCGAGTTTATGATTCAGATAACCTCGTGCTGACGACGTTGCTTCCCGCCGTTTTGTATCTCCGCCGCAACATCTGGGACCGGGCAGGTTCAATATGTTCGGATCAACTTCCGGTACGTAAATCAAATGCAGGGTCGTACCTACTATCTTACCAGGCTTATCGGCCCTTGAATGAAAACAGCCCCTCGGGGCAAGGAGCGCATACAGCCTTGCCCATGGTTCACGACTACTCAGAAAGCTGCCAATACTTTCATACTCCTGCGCCCGTCAGGAATTACCTGGTTGCTCAGTTCTTGCTGTAGTATGATCTACCTTCAAGCCCCATTCCTTAGGTACTCTGCGAGTTCATCTATTCTCACCATACAGCACGCTTGGGAGTTCTGCTCTGGCCAATCATTAAGGGTTGTGACTGCCCCCCCCACGACACTCAAGCCAGCACCGCATCCACCGTTGGCTTACGTCTAGTAAACCGGAGGTCATAGGCATTTACCATTGACAAGATTCAGTGGCGCCATTTGAGTTTACTTCTATGCCTCACAGCAGAGGAGGTGTGTGGGCTGCATCTGGTGCTACTCTCTCGTCTGAATGCGCATTTTCCTTGTGAACATAAGAGCAGAATATCCTCGCTGTAGATTAAAGAGGTCCTCAAGTCCCCACGACCTTGCCAGCGCAGACCAGCTATTTGTCGAACGGCGTTAGAAGACGCTCCTGAGATCAAGGCACGATGGACGTTCTTGAAGGGTCGGGCATTGTGCTAACAGCAGACCTTGGATAAGTGCCCCATAGCCTAGGAGGCCCCTGAGCTTATCTTACCTCACTGGGATCCAGTCCTCAACTCAGATAGCCACGAGTTCCTTCCATCGCAGTCCCTATTTCTTCGTTCCCATCCTCGTTCGACCTCTCTGCCAGACCTCCGTCCCCTGTCCGATTATTGTTCTCGTCGCTGTGACACGCATCTCGACCTATTCTCCGTTCAGCTTTCTGGTCAATGGCGGCGGCACCGTGAAGACCTCTTCCATCTTTTCCGTGGCGCCTTTTTCATGACTCGTCCAATACAGGCCGGGTTCCTTCCCAGTTGATAACGTGGTAATCCTCTGTCGGGTTCTGGGAGCACGATGCGAGTTCATCTCTCGTACACTCTTGATGAATTTCCCCTTGTGATTGGCGCTTCTCGCGTCCGGATCGTTCATCGTCATTTTTGCGCAATCAATAGAGGTAATTCGCGTTTTCATTTCCTGCGTAAGAAGACATTAGTATTAGAGATTGCTACTCACTTTCACATACCCATTGTTCTCGGACGTTGCCTTCCAGGATACGAAGATTTCTGCAGCGCCTCCCCTTCTACCATCACGGCTCCGTATCTACCACGTTCTTTGTTTTATCGTCAGATTGGGATGAATCTGAAGCAACCGGGCTGGGCTTACCACCCAGTCTCTAATTTTATCGAGGCTTTCTTTCTCACCCAATCGAGGGTTATGATCTCCTTTCGAATCAGGGCCCCTCGGTAACCGACTTGCAACTGCGCTACCACCGCAAAGGTTCAGTTACCGCGTTTGATGGGATAACAATGGAAACGCCAGGATGGTACTCAGCTGCCAAAATCAATAATCCCGTCGATATGACCTTGAGAGTCTAATCCGGACGAGCAATCTCGAACATGGCGCCAAATTCGGGTTCAACCCAAGGCTCCATGCCTCTCGACCGAAAGACCGATTGTGACAGCCCTGGTGCAATCAGCTGCCAGATAGCGTCATGGAAAGACTTTGGCGCATCAGCAGGGCGTACCTGGGGTTCAGATTGTCGACGCAGCGGAGCGAGCGAGGAGCACTTGTAGCTTGCGTCCAATGCAGTGGCTCAAATATTTGGTCATTAAGCGTCGTCTCGCGTGTCATAGATAAGGTTTAGACATGATTTCACCTATTTATATTGAACTTTCTATTGAATCTCTTCCAGCCGCATGTTGTCAAGGTTCCTTCGTAACAAAATATTGTAGAGCCGGATAATGTTCTCCTTTGGGTTTAGCGTCATTCACATCAATACACGGACCATCTTATCAGAGCAGCCTTCCTCTCCCTACACCATCAGTCCAAGATACTATGCAAATCCGCAAAACAATTCAGATCATGTTTCTCTCGTTGCCAATGTGTCGCCGCGGAGCTGTAAACGTCACTGCAAGACTTCTTGACATCATCCCGCCTTTTTCGAAAGGCTCTGCCAGCAGCTGCCCTACCCTGATCACCTAGGTGAACACCTTGCATGCGCGTCATTTATGGAAGGCGCATAAGGTACTCCCATAAAGCGTGTATCAGACGTATACGGCATCGCCCTCCGGGCTCACATGTGGTAAGTTCCTTTCCTTACCTGGATTTCCTGAAAGAAATGGCCCACTGTCAATTGGCTTGAGGAACTGCCGCGTCCTCAGAACAACCTCAAGGATCTGCCGGAGGTACATTGTCACCTCTCGAGGGCTTTTAAGCTCATATTAAACTCACTGACGCCTGCTCCCATTCTCAACAATAGTCCTCGCCAGTCCCAATACCCTCGCCGCCGTGGTCGTCGTTCTCCTCCTCCCCTCCGCCGAACCTCCGCGTCCCTAGGGTACCAGACCGTCCTCCCCTCCCATGCCGTGCCCCGCCTAAAAATCAACTATTCGGCGAGCACCAGCGCGCCCATTTAGAATGTTATTCGGTATAATAATTTCGCTGGTGAGTACTTGGCCGCTGGTGCCTTATCCTGTGATGTCCGTTCGACGCCTGCTCACGGGGGTGTTACCAGCATATTGGGAACTTGAGGTGTCATTACAAATGTCGTCATCAAGGCCGGGTGTACGCGCTGCGCGGTCTCATCGCGCCCAAAAGCTTGCTCCATGTTGGACTACTCGAATACAGGAAAGCTGGGAGATAGACGGCGGAAGAATTCATTCCTTGTCTGGGGACGATCTCCGAGACATGCGAGACGCAGATCTACGGAGTGCAATACTTGCTCACTCAAGCTACGGGCGATCGATGCTCATTGTTGAAATACCTCAGGTGTGTTTGTTTACTTGGTCCGCCCTACTAGGTATCGTGGTTCACCCGGCCTAAAGACTGAGGGCTTCTGCTGGCAGCGTCATCTTCATTCAACGGGCATGTGCAAGACGAATATCATGACCAAACGAATACTTTCTGTTATAGCTTCGCTGATTCATCGGACAGTGTCTACGCTTACAGCTCGTATCGTCCTGAAGATATGACAAGTCGCATAGAAAAACCTACTACAATCATACAAAGCAACCTTGACGAGTACGAAACAGCGGATTGAAGTCCCTCAAATTGCTTGCAGGCCTTACTACAACAAGTCCACCCTCCCAAACATCATTCCTCGCTTGATTTATGGTCTGGAAAGGCTAATAGAAGTGCTGCTAGTGTTTGCTTCCTACTATTTTTCCCTCTTGAATTCACCACGACCAGATCAATACACATATCCCTTCCCGCTTCTCTTACTATGCTTAGGCCAATGTGACCAGGCACTTACCGATCCAAGCCGACTAACGCATCGTTCCCAAACTGAACAACTACAAAGCCTCGGAATAAGGGTGCATTTTTAGGGTCTCCGAATTCGTTCGTTCGTAATCGTTCGATATTGGAAACACAGAGGCTTGAAAGTTCAACGGGCTGCCTAACCCTGAGAGCTTGGATGATACGGAAGTCGCTCAGTATGGCAAATATAACGGCACTATTACTTCTCGGACTGTCTAATTATCTTCCCGTTCGCTCCTTCACAAAGCCTCTTTAGCAAGAGCGTCGAAAGCTAGCCGTGGCTTCGGATTATTGTTTAGTGGAGAGTGTGCAACCGGTGAGTCCCAGGGCATTCTAGACTACAATCTCCCAGTGTTCTATCACCGACTAACTATTAAGTCCAACAATACAACTAGGGCTCGGGAAGAGGAAGCACATCACTAAGTTTGGAAGAACTTTACCCATTCGTTTACACTCAACGAACAACGGGAGTCTCCTATTTTCCAGGGCCGTGTCTAGAGCAAGAGTTCCAGCTGGCTGGTAAGTATTCCACCCCCGTCCCCCTGACTTGAACTTCATCAATGGCTACATAGACTAACTACTTTCTTTCTCTATTAGTAGCCTTGATAGTCTTAACTTTTTACCAATACACCGGCGCGAGCTTCTCCACCACACTCGTCCTTTCCTCCCACTGACGTCAGTTGTTAATGCATGGTGTCTAGCCACTTGCCCATGTTCGACCTTCCGCTATATATACACCCTGGCCATTAGGCGAATCACAGCCTGAACTTGGTAGAGTTGTACTCTGGTGAATGTTTGCTCAAAACAAAGTTAAAGGTACTGTCAAGCTTCATTACAGGCCCGAACAGCCACAGTATTACCAACTTGCTTTGATCATCTCTCCTCCTATATATCAGCTAACATATCTAGGTACCTCATACAAGATCCATAACTAGTGCGAACCTAGAAGATGTGAATTAATTGTTTGCCAGAAACGCGCTGACTTCCATGATTGCAAACCACTGTGCTGATCAGAAACACTGCCTGACAACTGCTCGGTCTTTCGATATCATACAACTACCTTCAAAACACATGCTGGACTAACTATCACGCTCAATAATTTGCTGGAATTCCAACACCCTGATTCTCGTTGCCCTACACGGTACCCTCCGAGCGTCGGCCGCCGTTTCCAATACCGGACCCTACCTCCGCGGAGTCGAAGCACTTCGGCTCGACCAGTTCGTTCAGACGATACCAGCCACAACATTTCTCAAAGACCCAAGGTCAGTAATAATCCTAAGGAACATTGAGAAACATATATTGATCGTTTTGCGTCTCCTGCCTTTCCATATCTGACGCAAGCCGCCAATTTACCAACTTGCGTCCCTCAACCCATCGCTTCGTGTCAGCGACAACGAGGTACGCACCCAGAACATCACCAGGCACAAGAAAGACACTTCTCACCTTGGATCAAAGCTCTACTCGTCGTTACTGTCGTCCCTTTTCCCGTCCGAAGCTCATGGTCCCACTCAATGCCGCGCCGGCGCTCCAAACCCACCGCCCGCCCGAGCAATTTTACAGGCCGATACGACATCACAGCCCTAACTCAGCGCACGTCCGTGCTCTCATTCGCGGACAAAAATCTCCGACGCGGCTCGCAGCGTTCCGATGCCACGCAGATCAGTCCGGCCCGCAGTAACCTTATCGCAATCGCAAGCAAAGCAGCTATAGTTGGATAAATGCACCCCGAATCCGTCGAGCGCCGGAGGGTGAGAGCAGCACGGGGCACCATGGATAGGAGAGGGTAGGTGACGAATTCTTGCCTGTTTTTGAGCAGTTCCCCAAATCGCTATTCCATCGGGAGGCGAATCATGCCTTTAGCTTTTTTCATTATCGCTTTCTTCACTTTGTCTGACATTGAGTGGTACTTTCGCGGATTATAGCCTGTATACTCTGGGGTTTCTCGTGCTCTTCAAGCTACGAGATAGACTAGTTCGTCTATTTCAGTGTAGCTTGGTCCGACTTTCGCCGTAGGCTCGGTGCCTTCATTGTAACTATATATATCGTGCGTACTCTATCATGTTAGAACTGCGGAACCGCGGGGGAGTACGTAGCTCTTAGATGCCTTCGCCTAAAAACAAGACCCGGGAATAACTCATTTTGCTTTCCCGGCTACGTGGTGCCTATGTGTGCTTAAAGCTCTTGTTGCTGTCAGAATGCCTTCTCATCTTTCCACCTCGATGTTTCACTTGGTGATGCTCAATAAGACCTACTGGAACTGAGGTATTGTCCGCCGGAATGAATTCAAAGGTACTCGATAAGAGATTCTGTCGTTGCATCTACTCTCTATATTCCACCCGATAAGCTATGCGATTGCAAATAAGATTTCTCTCAGTACATATATTGACTACATTCTCTGTCGGCGAATAACCTACCCGAGCCCCAGACGCAACCCGTATCTACTATCACTGAATGCCGAATCCAGCACTCTGATACCAAACGCCAGCAGCCACCGTTGTCTTCTCTGCGCCCGCAAAGTTCAACTCAGAAACGCAACTGCCTAGGGGCAAAAGGGCATCCCTTGTATGAAGAGTAGTCGTTTACTATAGAGTGTAAGTAGAGCTGTGTGACTGCGGACGGCATTCTGAGGATGATCTCCTAGATGGATTGCCGTTTCACCGTTGTTTCGTGGCGCCAGGGACTATGCAACGAGATCTAAGTAACCAAAATGGTAAGTGTACTGAGTAGGGACTTCATTAACGGATGGAGTGCGATAGAACATACACCTTGACGCTTGAATTCATGCCGTACTTTTTGATAGGAAATTCGCCTTGGAGCAAGCACCGAGGTGACAGGCACCCTGAAGGTCACGAGCGGGCGATTTTGATTAGAAAGACGAGTAAAACATATAGACAGTGAGAATGGAGTAGAGCGACTGACAAACAACGGGGACGAAGGGTTTGTACATCGTGCTAGTGGTGATGATAGACCGACAGATATCTTCTTGATCGACATTAGCAGCCAGTTAATAAGAGATACATCCCCTCTGCACCACTTATAAACAGATTACCGGAACTTGCTGTCCCCGATTGTGCATCCTATACAGTTTCATACTAAGCTTTCTTCGAATGGGAGAGGGTGTCTCGTGCTTCGGACTTTGTCAATGTCATTCTGATGTTGGGACATGGCTCAGTATGCAGTTACGCGTATCGACAAGCCAAGTCAAAAGTTAGGTACATATCCTTGGTCGGCCCTTGAGGTCTATCTCATAGATGCCGTTGCCCACGCTCTATCTGGAGAGCCCTTTCATCCCACCTGGCCTGTACAAACACACAAGGCAATGATGTAGCTCAGGTTAACACTGGCCTTTCCATTCACTAACTCACACTGTAGAAGGCTCCAGATACCGCTTTGACTCACAGAGACGCGCCTGAACTCTGGAACCCCCCTTGAATGCCCCACTCAGTGCCAACAACAAAGCATATGGTTGGTCAGATACAGGGCGTTCTGGCACTGTTATTAACAACCTGCTCAACGCACTTCAGGTTCTGTCAAGAGTTCAGTGAATGAAACAGTTAAACAGATGTCTACTGTTAATCCAATGTTCCCTACAGGAAATATAAATAACCCCCTTTCTTTGGCCGGATTGGGTTTTCTCCTACAACCTCTTTTTATCCCACTCCCTCAAACCCCTTCTTCCACTTGCTACCCAAACTCGCTTTCAAAAGCCTTCCACTGCCACTACTCCCATTCACCAACCCCCTCCAGTATTTGCATCATCATATGGAATACTTGTACCCGAAAGACACCATGACCTCGAATCCCTCCACAGCCGAAGAACAAATCGCAGCCGCCATGCACGAGGTTGGCCGCGAGAACGGAATCACCATGCGGCGCGTCCTTGCAAGGCTCGACAATATAACCAAAGGAACCTGGTCCGTCGACCGCGAATTGCTAGCTAACCGCTTCGGCCGCTACACGAACTGGATCAACACCGCTAGCGTCGAGCAGCTTAGCGCCGACGGCATCGCATTCCGCAACCGTGCCCTTCGAAACCATCTCGTTGGACTCGAATACGACATACAAGGCGTTCTGGCTGGCGAGGACCTTGTCGTCGTGATCACCTCCGCTAGACGCAACCTTGCCAACGTGCTCAACGCTATTGCCGCTGTCATCGGGGTCCCCGACGAGTCTTATATGATGAACGACGGCCTCACTTCAATTCGCCCGCGCGACATCAACCCCGTTATGAAGCGGCGCGTTGGCGGCCAGTGGAAGGGCCTGGAGAGCAGCCACTGGAAGCCCACCGTTATGAACAAGCTCCACACCTCTGGCGTCCCTCTGCCTAGGGGAACCTCCACCTCCACTTCCACTGTCATCGGCCGCGGCGGCATGCCCATCAAAACCAATCTCAAGACCAACGACAACAACATCAAGGCCGCTGCTGCCCCTCCCTCTCTCACCCTACCTCCTCCGAGCCTGCCTATTGCCAGCTGCTGGAAGACTCTCGACAGCTTCACGGCCCCCGACACCACCGAGACCCGCTCGCACCAGCGCAAGCCCGACGAGAAGAACAACCGTGGGAGCTTCACTGCATTTCTCCACGGCGAGGACAAGAAGAAGGCTCCTGCGCACCAGATAAACCCGTACGGCGTCGGTGCACCGCGTCTCAAGAGCATGACGGCATTCAAGGATCTCGGCGAGATCAGCAACGCGTGGCACAAGACGAAGCGCGAAGAAGAGAAGAAGATCACTGATGAAATTGCGGCTGCTATGCAGGAGAAGCATGAAGACAACCTGAAGGCATCGATCAAGATTGCTTCCACCTATGCCGAGAGCATGGCGAAGAAGAAAGAAGAGGCTTCCGTTCTGGAGAAACAGCAGGACGCGAAGGAGTATGATATGGTTGATCCCAAGGAAGCGGAGTGTGACTCTCTCTTCGAAGAGTTCGAGCGTCTCTCCCTTGCTGATGCCGAGGAAGATTGGGACAATGTTTAGAGACTCTTCTTTTCTTTTCTTCCCATGTCTCTTTTACCATGAGCCATGATCTTTTCTATTCCATCTCATCCACGTTGTCGTTTTACATGTACCCCCCAGAAAAGAGAAAACCCATGTTCTTCTAGCTCGTTCCAGATATTCTCAGTGTTGGTTTAGGCCATACTGTGGCGTCTTGGACGGGTTCCTGTCGTTTACCAGTTAGTATCGGCCGCGATCGTTGACTGAATAAGAATTGTGTTTTAATACTTACCCTCTAAACCTCTAAACACATCGCCTGTAAGCAAGATCCTCGTAGCTTGAATTCAAGTATTCCGTAGTGAAGTCTGGTGTCTTTTTTGAAAGCTATTCTCATAAGTCGAAGCGTCTTTATCCTGATTCACGTCAACATGTGACCAACATCTGGTTGGAATAGGAGCCTTTATGATTTCTGAAGGCATCATCACAGAAAGCCTTAAAATCGAATTAGTCTTTACTTCAGACCTGCACAGAGAGGTTTATGTGCGGCAGCCGCAAGTGATTCTACACTGTACTTCCCGTTCTGTTGTCAACAACCCCGCTCACACCAAGCATGGTCACCATTTCCCATTTTTTTGCATTTGATGGAAAGTCCGAAAGAACAGGCTTGTATTCGAATTTCTCACCTCCAAAAATGCTCCATATTACTCTATCAAGGCACTCCTACTTGTCCCAGCCTAGCATTAGACGCTCGTCGCATGGAACGTCCTGCTCACCCAAAACGCGGCCGAGATCCCTTGAGCATTTCAGAAGAGATTGGGGGCCTTGGAGGGAGCGAAAACAACTAGAAAATAAGTGATGTGATCATTTGAGAACCTTGAAAGTATTGATATTCCACCTTTGACACCTTTAGCACCGCGAGTGTTGCGGGACTCAGCAACAAGCCAACTTTAAGTTCGCAAACAGGTCCAGGACACAAGTGCACAACCAAGACAGAGCCAATGGAAGTCACTCAGATGTTATTTCGGAGCGCGAGAGAGACTCGCCGCGGAGGAAGGAACGACCAGCTGAGCGTATCCGGCAAAAGGGGGTTCAGCAACGCCGCGTCCACGGGGTACTACTCGTCGGCATGAGGAAAGGGCTATTTCAGCAGCCCCTGTCCGAAACGCTTCATCCGGGCCTCGGGCTTTTACAAGGCGTATAAAAAGGGTTCTATGAGATGGACGGTGTTGATGGATAGGTCGAGTGCTGCGAGGTGTATCATATTCCGCACATGCGTGCCCTTTCCACTCAATTTGTCTGAAGTACCCATCGCTAATATGAAGCTATGCAAATAGACCTACCAGTTTCCTCCAACCTTTGAACTCCCAAATCTTGCCAGTTGCAGCCGGGCCACCTTCGTGCATTTCGCTATTCCGCAAGACCGCCCGGATGTTGTACGCCCATCTTACCGGATTCCTCAAGGGGGATTATCGAAAGAATGCAGATTCCAGAAAGACGCCCAGCAGAGTCACGAAGATAGCATGCTCGCATCAATCCGTAAACGGGCGGAGTTCGTCCCTACTTGCAGTTGCCTAGACCGCGAGCGGTGGCCTCGATGGAAATGACTGTCCCAGCCCCCAGCACTGCTTCCACAACCGGCGTCCTAGTTGCTCTACTACACTAGCTATACCCTCAAACCGGCTTTCTTTACATTGAAGTCAAGAGTCCAGGTATAAGGAGACATTGGTTGGCCGTTGCATTGGATGGTACGAGCGCTTCTGGGACGCTCGGTACATGCGCTTGAGACTGGGAGGGCATCACACAAAGCGCCGAGCACCCTCTTACTTGAGCAAAGCATGCTCGCATGATTGTTACGTGTCACTCCTGGGGTTCGTCGGTATCCTCTTACCAAGTATGCCTTTTTGCTTTTTTCCGTGCAAGTCAGAAAAACCAGCAATCCTTCCATCCGGTCGAGTTCACCTTTCGGGAAGCCCCGTCGCTAATAGACATAGTATCATAGCCGCAAATTCCATACGCATTTGGCGGAACGAATGAGAAACTGCCCAGGACTCTTTAAGGACGGAATCGCCAACGGTAACGAAGACCGATGAAGTCGCCAGGAACGTCAGGGGAGGGTTAGCTTTGTAGCGATTTTTTGAACCGGCCATACCGTCGATGCGTCAGGAAGGAAGGAGAGCAATGCCATATCAAGACAGATCATTTTTTTTAATTTGACGACCCTGAGGTGGTTTACGAGAAGGATGACTTGCCCAGTTTGATATGGCACTTGGCTGCAAGTCACTAACTGTCAGGGCTACCAAATGCAATGCCAAGATATGGAATAAAACGAGGAAATGATCCATAAATTGGGCTTAGATGGGAGACCTCAATTAGCAGCATACGAGCATCCCGTGCAGTGGTATGGCAGGAGAGGCTTAATGGTCCGGCTCTTGGCCACTCACAACAGCGGTCACTGTAGCATTATAACAGTGGGTATGGTGCGAATTTCTCCTAGTATCTAATGTCAATGGTCCTCTCTGTACCACTCCGCACGAAGGTTATGGCTTAGAGAGTAGGTACTTGAATACCGGCTTTGTGTCAGCTTTGAACCGTGGTAAGAAGAGTCCATGGGCAACAAGTTATCTCTTCATTATGCTGAAGAGCCGATAAAGATTCATTGCTAGCTAGCGTATCTATCCTAAGTAACAGAACTGATCCTAATAATAACCCATCACAAACGCTAACAGTATCCATGCATCGCTGGTACAATCAATCACCAATATCCTGTATCCCAGTCAAACAATCCCAAAGCACACTCCAACCCAAAAACATCGCATCACCGGTAGACTCCAGAACAAAAACAACGCCGGGCCTTTAGACCGGCTCCCAAAACTCATACGCATCCAGCTCCGAAACAAACACCTGCTCCTCCAGTTCCGTCTTCTCCTCCGAAACATCCACAAACTCATTCAGCTTCTCCGGCTTGACTTCATCGTCGACAAATTCAAACGACAGCATCTTATCAATCTCTTTCTCAACCTCCACGACAGAAAACTCCAAATGGACCCTCAGTGCCTCAAACGGCTTCCCTTGTTCCAGTTCCGTCAACCACTTGACCATCCAGTGCATCCGCTCTTCAAGCCGATCCAGGTGGTGGTTGAAGTACGGCGGCTCGCCCCTTGCGAGGTCCCTCTGCAATCTCCTGGCCTCGGGGGATAGTGTGTACGCGGAGTTGAACTCATGGCACGCGGTGCTGTTCGCCTTGTCGTGCATGCCCATCACGAACGCCCATTCCTCGAATTTGTGGAACGTTTTACCGACTGTCTCGACGTCGAACGTGTGCTTTGACTTGGTGGTTTCGTAAAGAGCGGACGCGCCGTGCATGAGGGATTTGATGCGAATTGTTTGTTCGATGGTGTCTGCGACAGGGAGTGGCCCGGGGCGTTTTGCGGCGAGCGGGCTCGATTGTTCGGATCTGGGCTTAGCTACGTCGTCTTCGGAGAGTTTAAGACCGGTCATGGCGGAGGGGAGGACTGTGTTGAAGATTCTTTGAGACATTTCAACGGCGGTATGCTTGAGTGCTCTTGATTGATGTTTTGAAACGAGCTTGAAGGCTGCCGTGTGGTAGATGTCTGAGAAGAGTCGTGTCGGCATTTTGGGATAGGGGAAACCCGTGAGAGAAGGAGGTGGGAGGAAGTGAGAAGAGGAAGGAGCGACCGAAGGAGGCTTCACGCGCAGGGTCTCGTTCAAGCCTGGCTTTTTGGGTCAAATGCGCTTTCCTATTGCGGTGTGTCAGCTTCACACAATCGACTAGATGTCGTAATAGGACTCACTAGCTCCTTTTGGATGGAAGTTTCGATGCGAAAGCTTTTACCAGTGGTAGAGTACAGGTGGTGCGCGACGAGAAGGTTTCTGTATGTGCTAGAAAGGCTTATACAGGACTTGCGAGGTGGTCGCCTTGACGGCCTGATCTGCTAGGCTTGAAAGGGTTTGACGATGTGCGGATTGCAGCTTGAGGCGCGGGTGTCTGGCAAAAGTTGGTTGTGGACGTTGTTCATGGACGGTAGTTGCCGCGATGACACTGCCGCCAGCTCGAACGGCCTCGGGGACCTTATGACGTACGTCATCGTAAAGTGTTCCAGTAGTTGGCGATTTGTAAGGCTCGCGAACGATTTTTGAAACCGCCTTGGTAGTGTCTTGAGTAGGGTATCGCAAGAATGCCCAGACGCTACGACAGTTGCTCCCTCGCCTGCAGCTACTAGGACTAGAAGCTTTGGCAGCAAAAGAGATGATTTCCTCGTCGCAGCCCATTTTCAGCAGAAGAGCGTTATGGGGCGAGTTTACTTTTGTGCTCATGCAATGTTCGTTAAGCTGTCAAGGCTGCTTAATTGTATTTACTCGCCCTCAACGTTGATATATATTTTGCCGATAGGAGACGCCGGTCTGGCAGCCGTGACGATCATGAGGAATGATGGTGAACTCCACAGAATCGATAGATTGGCTATCTTCTCATCCATCCCTGTGACACCTGATATTAATATGTGTTGAACCGACACATTTGAAACCCTCCATATGGTATCATGATATGCAGCGCCGATTGTAAAATGTTAGGTATACTAATAGGTATGTAAGATCATCTAAGTAGAAGGTTGGAAAGCTGGACTTTCGAGATACCTTGATCAATGCTATCTGTCAGTTGAGGGTAGGAATAAGATTTCAAAGTGGAATGTTGACCGCATAGCAAGCACCAATACCGGTTCATGGGAAATGTGATAATGAAAAGGTGCGTGAGCTCACAAAGCTAGTGCGTGTAACTAAGGAAGAATCCTGTGAAGCAGACAGCCCTAGAATGCCAAGACAAAGTATTTGTATGGCAGGAACCAACAAACTTTTTGAGCCCATCTTTCATTGATGTTCACCGCCCTGCAGAAGAACTCTGCATCCACGCACCTGGGGCCATGCGGCCACCATGCTAGGAACAGCACATGTCTTTTTGGCCTTGGCAGGAACGACGCTCTCGCCTCAGACACAACAACCCTACCTCCTCAAGTTGTGCTCATCGCGCAGCCACTCCACGAACGACTCGCTCAAGAAAAAAACGTATGACTTGAAATATTGAACACATTGAGTTACTGACGGTTGTTCAAGACCCGATTCAAGCGGTCGCTCAGCAGTATCAAGTGCGCTCCGATTCTCCCCCGCAAACGTCAGCGGACTGCCCGCTTGTTGCGGAATCGACAAGATTCGTAACTCCAC
The DNA here is from genome assembly GCA_003719405.1 of Aspergillus incahuasiensis. Classification (NCBI taxonomy): domain Eukaryota; kingdom Fungi; phylum Ascomycota; class Eurotiomycetes; order Eurotiales; family Aspergillaceae; genus Aspergillus; species Aspergillus incahuasiensis. Next base: position 15,329 of record RHLP01000574.1, read on the forward strand.
AGGCGACGAAAAGCACCCCAATATCCTCCACAACGCTGACTGCTGCTTCTCTCCGCACACACACGGTATTGCCTACATCTGCTCGATTCCGCTTTCCACTCCCTTCGCCGCTGAACATCACCGAACGGACCTCGTCCCAAGTCGCAACCAGATCAGTGCGCCCAGCATCCAAGAACCCCCAGATCAAACTCCAGGTCAAGAAAAAAACCAACCGCAATTTCGTTACCGACCCGTAATATCGCCGACGCCGTAAAACAATTCTGGCGAAATGTGCCGGGAAACAGACGTATGACGTCTCGCCCGGGGGGTGAGAGGCGCGCGGAAGCTTCAGGACGCGTTCGCTGTGTCTCGCGATCAGAGGTCAAAGGAAATGGCCGCGCAAAACTATTAGTTGAGGACGTATCTAACATTACTCCTTGCTAGCTGCGGCGAATGGTCAACGGACCGGACCCGAGGTCCCGGCGATGAATTCGCATCGACTACGCTTGGAGCACTTTAGTTGTTAATAAGCCGATAATGCCACCCTCTTTCAGAAATACCGTTATACTTCGCTGACCGAGCGATAAAGCGATGATTGAACCTCGGTTTCATTCCACGACTAAGCCAAGTTGGAGCGCCCACATGGAGATTGGGACTCAAGGGCTGGCAAGTATCCGAGTTTACGATGAGGTGCCTGCTGTTGCCATTCTTGAAAGACTCTTTTGAAAAGGTTACAAATAACGTGCTAATCATCGGTGTCTGACTAGATTCCAAGTGCCCCTTTCCCACCGCATCGGTTGCCTGTTTCAAGCGACGGACCTCCGCGCCTTGTTCAATGTTCACAAAACGTGGAAGAGCCAATTCTGCTGTATTAAGACCCATCCGCGCAGTGGTATCCCTTTCCACAGTCAGTTCACCGTCCCAGTGCCCCTCTTGGAACGCTCACGCTGGAAGAGGCGCATAAACCGAGACAGCTTTCACACCCAAACGCACGCTGCTGTATGGAAAGAAGGCTTTCAAGTGGAAGTTTGCTCAAAGTGCTCGTTTGCCGTTCAATCAACGGCGAATGCGCAGACAGTGGCGAATTCTGCTATTTGAGACAGCAGAAGGAAATTCAACGGGCGTTGAATTTTAGGACTCCGTGACGACGGACCGAATTGAACCTAAGAGGCTTGCTAAATCAGTACCACAGATGAAGAGACTTAATGAATTCTCAGTCATTTCAGCAACTAGGCAGCCTCGTCGTACCGCAAACGTCCTTGGCGAGTTCAAGATTCCCATTCCCTTTTCCAGTCTTCCCTCCACCTTTGCCGACTACAAAAGATGTTCGATCCAAGTCCCTTTTTATAACCTTTTCCAGTCAAACAGACAGGATGTTGTTCTATAGTTACATTTTCAATCCCCGTACACATGAGTAATCTCCTAGGCATTGTATCCCCAAGCCAGGTGCAGAGATAGGGTTGGAAAAAGTCGCAACCTTAGTGACGAGCGTGCGATTTACTCTCTTTGAACACCCCCGCTGGTCTGAAGCCGGCCGCTAGCTTCCGGCCTCTGCAGAGAGTCATCGTCTGCTTCATATGACCATTTTTCTACCCCTCGAGCTAAAGGTGAGCGCTGATGAGGATTTGTCAGTGGGTTTGCTGAAAGGTACTGACGGAACTTTGGGGGAGCTAAACTGATGACAAGCTATCTTCAAAGCGCAATAGCCTCTCTTGTCCTTGGACCCTTTGTCAATGGCCGAGGAGAAGATTCCAAGCACCGTAGAGTAGGGACCCTGCTCTGGAATATCTTCGCGAGATCTGGGACCCCGTCAGCCAGGTATCCGATGTTTGAAAGCACGGCACTGCCAAATTCAAAATCCGATTTCCATTTATGTTGTTCATACAGCAAATAGAGGCTATTGGAGCCTAAGGGTACTACGAAAGCCGACTTAACATTATCCAGCAGGCGCCACGTGACCCCGGGCAATGTCAACGTCTTGCAATTGCGTTGTGAGCACATGTATCCCCAGTCCAGTCAGATTACCCAGAAGAGCGATTGAGCCGAGTGATGATAGTCCTCAAGCTGGGAATGGCGCTGCTGGAGAAATCTCTGCAAGTCGCGTAGTCGCCAGTGTTACCTCCCGGCGCGCCCAAGTTGAGCTATCAGGAACGCGTCGCAGCACATTTGGAAGAATCCCAGTAGTTGATTTTGCGAGAGGCTCTAGTGATAAGCGCGTCCGGTTCTAGGTCGAAGACTACTAGTTGAATTGCTTTCTTGAGCCCAGAGAGTGCGGCATACAGTCTTCCACCAAGCAGAGTGCCAATATCAATCCTCACCATCGTAGACTGAAAGCCCTCCAGGCCGCCTAGAGCTGCTCAGCGACTTTGCACTTCAAAGTAAATGATTCCTCATGGTTCCTAGACACGTATCCCTGCTTCCTCGCGTCATTCAACGTGTCTTGAAAGTCTCTGTCGCGACTGGCGTCGTGGGCCTGTGGTTGGTCAGACCCACGACGACAGCCATTGCATTCACTGAAATGTGCTCAAGTCACATCACCACATCTCTCCTTACCAGCCTTCTCTTCCAGGCCTCCTGGTTCTATGCCTGATTTACCCCGCCTTCTCTTCTCTATCCACCATCTTCTTATCCTGTCCCCACCTTTGTTGGTACAACTTCATATCTCACCCCCATTCGTCCCCATTGACCACATCCAACCTCCAGCTTTCGCTCTTGACACCCAAAAGCCCTTTCTCTTTCAAAACTTCTTTCTCTCTTCGCGTTTCCAGCTTTGACATCGTCAAAATGGAGCGCGTCGAAGACCCTCCCCGCAACCGCGGTGTTACTCCCCGAAACGAGTACGCCCACGCCATCAACGAGCTAGCCTCTGAAGCCGTGACTCTCTTCAGCGCGACCGAGGAGTACCACCTCATGAGCGTCCCGCACGTCCGCCAGATGTTCATGGGATACAATGACTGGCTGGCCGTCATGATCGTGCACCTCTGGGCGCCTCTGGCCGAGCGCGACGACACCATCCTGCGCGGCTGCCTCGACACCCTGCTCACCAACATCGAGTTGATCCTCCCAATCCTACGTTTTCTGGCGACCAACCGCGCGTTCAGCGATGTTGGCGACGCTGCGAGCCTCATGGGGTATACTATGCTTGCGAGAACCAGCATCGAGCGTCTTTGGGACCTGGCCGGCTCGATTCGCGAGACTCCGGCTGTGAATGGTAACACTGGCTATGAGGTGTCTGAAAGTGATGACTCGAACACTTCCTTATATCATCATGCGCGTTCGGCGACTGGTAAGTCGGCTTCTCATTAGTTATGCTTGAAGTCCAGGGCGTTTGACTAACGATGGGTTAATAGATGATCGCAACCGCACCTTCACCCGTCCTACCTCTGCTCAATCCACCGAATCGAATGGCAATCCCGTCTCAGCAAGCTTCGATCACGGCGCGGAGGCTATAAACGCCGGCAATGGAACCATAGGTAAGATTATCTGTCCCTCAAATCAATTGCCGGTCACATTACTGACCAGAGTGCAGTCGAAGAACAGCTAGCAAGCGCGGCTGGAGACGCCGATGATGAACTGTCCAGCCAGGACAATGATGATCATCGGGCCCAAGCCAATCCTCGCACCGGGACTTTGGAAGCAGCTGAAGAACAGCCAACTGGCGACCTTGATGATGATACGCCCGATGCGGACGTTGATGATCATCAAGGCCAGGCCGAGAGCACTGAAGTTCATCATGGTAAGTTCGCTCCCACCCAACGACCACTGGAATTAGGTGACTAACCACATTTACTAAGCAGAAACCATCCAACACGAGAACGTCGACGCACCACAGCCCCCGCCAGCCGAGCCTGTGACCTGGTACCGACAGCCTGCTGCTGCAGGTCGACATCCTGTCGTCTCAGCCGCACCTCAAAACAATATCTCTGAGTATGAACCGTTTGAGCCCTCCACTCGACGCCACGAGATTGCTGCATCTGGTCCAGTGAACGCAGTGGGCGATTACCAGCCCGCTGTTCAGCCAGCCAGCAAAGCGGACCTGGCCGATCTCATGAGCAATATTTCGGACGGCCTCCTGCGTGCTTGGGACCGGGAGAGTACTGAGAGGGCCCTTGCAGAGCATACGGCGAGAATAAGACAGTTAGATCCAAGCTTCGACGCGGAGGAGCGCTTTTATGAGACCTTGAGGCATGGTTACACCGGTGCAGTGAATGCAGCAGCTCAAGACAACGCGTCTGCTGCTCAGCCGGAGATCATCGAGAGCATTGAGCCTGTTCCCTCTTACAACCCCGTCCATCGTGAAAACCCCGAGTTTATGGGCACCAGGATTGGTCAGAACGGTGAAAATCATGAATTTTCAGGCCCCTCTCAGATGGCGATCGAGGAAATTACGCATTCCCGCGACGGCACTGGTCCTGTTTTCCGAAGTCGCGCTATTTCCCCCCTCGCACTGCCTAGCCCTGTTATCCAACCCATTGCTCCAGAGGGTGAAATGATGCGACATCGTGCTGTAGCGGAAGATTTCCAAATCCATCAGGTATTTCCCCCCGACTTGTCCCTCACTTTGAACATCTACTAACGTGAACCTCCAGGACTACCATAGCGATGGTGCGATGGACGTCACTGAAGCACTTGAGACCGTCGGCGCTGCCAACAGAATTGTAACTGCACGTAGCACAATCTCGCCGGTGTACGTCCCTATGTCTCCAGCTATGTATGATATGGATGATCAGATATCGGAGGATGATTACCATGAAGTAAGTCGATCGATTCCCTGGCAACGCAGGAACCTGGGCTCTTACTAACACTCGCTAGAGCGACTTCCCACCCTATGACGGGGACGCTGTCGATACCGATGCAGACGTCATCGAGGAGATGTCAGAGGAAGCCATGGACAACCAAGAGAACGTCCGCCCCGACATCCCCATGACCGATGCTCGGATCCCAGGGCGTGGTGGTAACACTCGTTCCGATAAGCGGGTGCGGTTTGAGCTCCAATCTCATGATCCTCGTCGCAGCCCGCGTCGCAACCGTGTTCTCGGCTCTCCATTCCACCGCTCGCCCCGTCACGGCGTGCCTCGTAGGGTTCCTGCTTCTCGCTATGCTTCTGCTTCTGGTCGTTCTCGCTCGCGGTCACCGCTGCGAAGCATCCGCCCATCAGGCATCATGAAACGCCGCCGCGAACCACCAGACGCGGCATTCGCGCTCGGCGGAATCCTCTCCAACACGCGGACTGACATGGCGCAGCTCATGACCGTCAACACGGCGCGTTCTCCTCCTGCCTTGGATAACACTGCTTCCCAGACCGGTGAGATACCAGCTCGTTGCACCTTCCTTGACCCCCGCTATGACAGTTTTGAGGATCAGATGGCCGCTGGTTACAACGCACTTGTCTCCAGGCATCGCGAGGCTGAACGCAGGATCCAGCGGTTTGACGCGGAGTTCGCGCCGGTCCTCGAGTATCTTCGCCGGCACGGGAAAGGTCAATCTCAGGCTGTCTCCGATTCCAACTCTCACTCTACCGCGGGCGAAAGCGACGTGAATGATGAGAATCGGGACCCGAATGAAGTCTATGCTGGAGACCGCGTGCAGGGCGGCGCTGGACCCTTTCCCAACTACCTCAATGCCCCTGAGTCCCCCCGCCAGTTTACCACTTTGCACATCCATTACTCGGGGTATCCGGCACCGGGACCCGCGTGGGAGCAGGAGGACCTCCCTGACTACGTTGACGAAGAAGCCGATGCCCAAGCTGAACAAGAGACCTACGTAACTGCTGCCACAGCCGGCGATGGTGCTGAAGATCCTCCTAGTGAGGACGATGTCTCCAACAATGCTGACGACGAAGAGAGCAGTGACAGCTCTGGCAGCAGCGACTCAAGCGAGCAAGAGACCTTTCCTCCCAGTCACTTCGAGGATGCATTTCTGTATCAGCCTCATCAGCCTTTGAATGATTCTCCATCTTCTCCTGTATACTGGCCCGGGACTGATGAAGACGTTTCTCCATCTTCTCCTGTTTACTGGCCCGGGACTGATGAAGATGTTTCTCCATCTTCTCCTGTTTACCAGCCCTTGAGTCCACAACGCCTCATCGAACCTGCTCAGCTCCAGGAACCTCTCACCTCAACTGTCGAGGCAGAGGAAGGTGTTACATACGCCCCTCGCACTCCCACTCCTCGCCCTGAAGATTCGACTGAGTACACATCCTCCTCCAGCCCTGAGTCTCCAATCTATCGCTTTGGAGATGGTGACGCGCGCCCTTTGAGTCCCCTCCTCTGGCCGCGCGTGCGAGATTATCCGAGTTCCCGCTCGCGCTCGCGTTCTTCCTCGCTCAAGCGCAAGCGTCAGGAAGACGATCAAAGCTATGAATCCGATCCCGATGATCCTGGTTCGCCTTCGCCGTCTCAAAAAATCAAACGAGAGCACGCGAGCGAAGAGCCTGAAGCGTCTGCATCTCCTCGTTCGCCTTTCCGCAGCGCGAGCCCAGAGCCTGAGAGCAATGCTCCCACAGCTGCCTCTCGCTCTGTTTCGCCTGAGTCGATTTCTCGCGCCACCCAGCACGAGAATTCCAGCGACGAGTCTAGAGCACCATCTCCTTCCTCTTCCGCAACACTCATTGACGAGCCCCAAATCAAGCAAGAAAACATTACCGACGATGATGAGCCCTCCGCCGCAGGCGATGATCCCTTCTTCAACCCGCACGAGCCTGTTCGTGGTCCTGTCGACATCGTCGACCAAACCAATCCCTGGAGCAGAGCCGAGCTCGTCGAGCCAGAGATTCTACCGATGGAACAACCACAGCAGCGCCAGGCAGAAGCTGCCCTCCACAATGGCGCCGCCGCTCGCCCTGTTGGGTCTCCGCGCTGGCGGCTTCGGCCGCGCCCTCGTTATACCACAATCCAGGGGGAATCGGCATTCGGGCTCGACCCCAATCTCACCAGATTGCACCTCGAAATCATGGAATTCTCCGAGGATTATGCCGACCCTGCACCTGAGCCGCTCGTGCGTGTTCCCGTGCCGGTTCTCCATAACATTCGTGGCGCTTGTAAGTCATCAGAATCCTACCATACTCTACCTACCTACCCCCTTGTCAACAAGCTTTTGCTACCGGCGCCTATGAAGATCAACTTGCTAACTCGAAACGCTTCTCTAGATATCCAGCACCACCGCCTCGTGCGCGCGAATGAGCGCGAGGCAGCTTCCTTCCAGGAGCCCGCGTTCGATCCTTCCCATCACTTCAATGAAGCCATGCATAGCCACGAGAACAGCGAGGAGGAGCACATCGCTGCGAGTGCCATCGCGCAAAACAACGAGGATTGGAATCACCAAGCCCATCTGCCCTGGCATGAGCGCCAGCGTCCCTTCATCGCCGTCCTGGAGGCAGAAGACATGGACACCGACGAAGACATGGACTACACCCCTTCGCTGGACACTGATTCCGAGCTCACCGGCTCAGAAATGGAGTATGAGTACGAGGAGACCGACGACCACCTCTACGCCCTGGACGAGCTTGACTACGATGACGAGCTGTAGGCAAGTTTGTGCACTGATACGCAGCGCGGGCTGGATAGCATAAGAGCAGTCTGTTAGGTGTCCGTGCAGTGAGGCCTCCTGCCAGTTACCCTTTCCCTGCTTTTTTGAAGGCCCGCGCTGCGTACTGTGCGCGACTGTAGCCTGGCGGAGTCACAATCGCTGTTTTACTTACCCATGCACTGAATATTGCATCCAGACTGTCTATCTACTATTGCAAGGAGATGTGTGGTGTTCGGACAGACTGTTTGGGCTGGTTTTGCTCCTGTCACGGCCCTTTCCTCTGCGCACTGATGGTCCATGGATGTGCTATCCATGTTAAGTATGGTCGTCGTCTCAACTCCGTGCTCGAAATAACTTCACTACACTCCACTCCACTCCACTCCCGTTTCTTGTCTCGTCTTCTCCATCGCTTCCAATTCACCACATCTCACCCTCTGGTCTGCACATCATCTCATTGCTATTCTCACCAACAACGCGGTCTCCCTCCATATCCGATTTTCCAAACCAAGGCGGCCAGAGGGTGCCTTCTCATTGCTTTCTTGCTTGCTCTTATCATTACGATACTCTATTCTTATCCAACTGGTGCACCAGTGCTCTGGTACGTGTCCCCTCAACCTTTCCTTCCTGCTCGCCGTTGCCCAATGCTAACTTACCTGACTTTAGTCCCATCAAGTCGTCTCTCTCCATCAGCGAACAGGTCATCATATCCCAAAACTTCGATTCATGCCGCGCGCTTTTCCAATCACTTGCGCCCGTGAAATTTCCATCTTACCACCGAATAGACCTCGCATCATACCTTCTTCATGTCTCCTGTCCCTTCGTTCTTCATCTCATTGTCTGGTGTTTGAATCGGCAAATTCTTGATTCTCTCAGCGGATGCCGCTCGTCACATCAATGACCAGCGGCCGCGGTTTCAACAGTTGACGACCTCGTTCTCTATCGAGTTGACGTCCTCGCGATGCCGCCTTGCCTCCGTCTGATTCTTGAATATCGGCTGTCAGCTCAACGGTCGAGGACCCCGTTTTCTAGTGACGGGTTGACCTCCTTGCGAGTCCGCCTTACCTCCGATCGATCCTTGAACACTCATCATCGCTTTTACCGCCCGAATGACAGCGCTATCGCATTTTCTTGTCTCAGGGGATGCCGCTTGAGGCTCTGTGACTCGCGGCCGTAAACTTCTTTTCTGCCTTACCTCTGATTGATTTGATCGCTGAATTCAATCCCGTCGATGCACCTCAGCACTTGCAATTACATTTACATTTTCTTTCACACTTACTTTATCGACTGTTCTCTCCTCCATTCTTTCGGCGGATGCCGCTCGTCCCTCCAATGACTCGCGGCTGTGGTCTTGAAGGTTGATGTCGCCGTCCCTTCGAGTCCACCGGTACCCCGATTGATTTGAGAACCTTCGTCGATGTGATGCTGCTGATGGTTATCGCGATACGATGCGGATTTCACCATGACGCTGTTTTTGCTGAACTGCAGATGGAGACACAAACTACACTTACACCACCGAGGGGCGATGACGGCTTGATGGGAGAGACGATGACAGACGCTGCACTGCATTTTACAAGGAAAATAGAACCTAGAAAAAAAAATCGAAAAACTGAAAAAAATAAAAATTCCGGTGAGGGGAAATCCCCAAGGCTCGAAACCAACCGCCGTCAAATACAGAATTCGGCATCGGCGCAGCCTTGGGCACAATCTTCCCTAACGGGCTCTGCCTTGGGGAAGCCCTCCGGAGTCGCGGAGAGACTTTTGCTTTTGTCCATGCTTGGTGGTTGGTGGTTGGCGTTTGGCGTTTGGCGTTTGGCGTTTGGTGCTTGGTGCTTGGGGTTCGGTTCTTGGTGTCTGGGGATTATGGTGTTCTCATGTTTCTGGGCTGGGTTCTGGTCTTCCTCCCCTTCCTTCTTTTTGTTTGTAGTTCCAGTCCTTTAGAGGGCTGGAAGCGTGGCATGTATCTCTTGAAGGGCGAGTTGACCGGCACCTAGCCCAGAACACACAAATAGGTGGAACCGATACCTAACCATTGAAGTGCCTTACTTGCGTTCCGATCTATCTTCGTAGGCACTTGTAGCGGTTCATAGCCTCCAGTAGGGAAAGGGTGCGGCATCGAGACCGGATAGTGGTAGTTCACGTCCATGCCTCAATGAACAGCACCGATTCAGATACTATCTATCCAACGCTATACTTTTAACCAGGGATTTGGCCTACGCTGATACTGACATTGAGGCGCCTGGGCTGCACGAGAGACCGGCAACAATCTGGATAAACCGAAGTTCATACGTTCTGTGTGTCACAGCTTCATTCTACTAGATGTATACCACGGTCTTTCTGTGGGAGGCAGACCGCTCGAGACAAACTTTATCCCGTGCAAGTAGTAGAAAAGGGTGCGGTCTGCGAGAAAAGTGTTCCTGCCTCGCTACTCGGTGCCCTGGAATGCAAGGACAAGGTGGGCGTAAGCAGCACTATACGCTTTCCGACTTACTACCCTGCGGAGCAAGTCTTTCCTATTAATTCAAGCTTTGTTCTCGGATAACATTGCATGCAAAGAGCTAATCCTTTGCCGTCACCTCACTGGTCTCCTTGACTCGGGACGAACTCCGGGGTCGAGGACGGAGGTCGTGCTGGCTCGTTCGAAAAGACCAACCTGCTAGCAAATCTGGAACATTTTGAAAGCAGTGGCAGGTGGGTTTCTGCGCAACGTAATATCTATGTAAACGTCAAGTTGTCAGCAGTCGTACGAGACAAGCGAGGCTTTAGACAGCGGAATAAGAACTCGCAAGCATGCGAGCGCCCCTAGTAGCGTCGCCAAATGGCATTACCCTCAGATGCAACATCTACCTCACGTACTCGATGAGCGTTTATAGTAGCCAGTGATCTTCAATCCGCAACTTGGGATCGGAGTGGTGAAATGCGCAACGATCCCTCTGAGTCAGGTCCTGGCGACTTTATCAAGTCATTTTACCATCCATACCGGATTTAGAAACCCGGAAGACGTGCGTAACTGATAGGCAATGAGGGGTAAGCGGCTTTGCTGCAAGGATTGTGGAACGGCTAGGGATGTCGTGGAGTAGTAATAATGGAGGGACGGCGGGGATGGTTTGGGTCCGTAATGATACTAAGTAGAATGAATCGTCAGCTCGTAAGTTGCACAGCGTTAAACTGGCGTAACTTGAAGTATCATAGGCTCTCTGGACGGGGTGCGTGCTGAACCACTTTGGGCATGTCTGTGGGAATCGAACGACTAGATGAAAAGTCGGGTGTCAGTATAAATCAACAAGGACGTTCATGTTCATACCATAAATTGCCAGCCAGGGAGCAGATCAGATTTTACCCCAGTGAGCTATTATCAATGCTCATCATGCAGTGGTTCATGATGCTTCTCACTGGGCGAGTAGTGAGTTCCTCCACTCGCGCGAAGCGCACCACTCCGTTTCGTTGAAAAGGGAGCACTTTCTGATGGACGTTTGCGCTTTTCTTTGCAGCGATTTGACCGGCTACCCTTGCTAAGCGTTCATCAGGACAGGTTCTGTTTTGGTATCCTCGTCCGGTTCTGCGGCCTAGCTTCCATTCGCTGCCTGGAATCGGCTCCAGCTTCGGTGCGCAAAGGACACGACATTCCCTCACGTCTTCAAGAGATGCGTGGGCTGTATTGCTCGAGGTGAGCGCATAATACACTCTTGATGAGATCAAGGGGTCGTCGATGGTTTCGAGGTCGTGTGGTGGCTTGGGATTTTGCTTCACTTGCCTCGGTACAGGGGTGTCGGGTCGGCAGGAACTGGTCATATGGGGAAGGGAATGAACGGCGAAAGGAGGAGTCGACTCGACCCGGTTTAGATCCTGTCGACTGCCGGTGAAACCAGGTAGGGTATAGCATTTGAGGCCGTGAGCACGAGGTTGTTGTTTGCGGGGAAGTGTCGCGGGCCGCGGAGGAGACGCAAAACAGAGCACGCCTACGCCCCAGGAATCAAAGCTAGACACAAACCAGCAGACTTCAACTCACTACTTCATGATCATCGCTTCTTACTCGATCTCTCGTTCCTCGGACCCCAATACTCGAACAGAAACTCGGGTAGCTCATTGGCCGACTACCGACTGCGTTGCTTATGGAGCTGTTTGAATTGCTGTTCCATGCGTTTACCGACCGTCCTTGGTAGGGCCCCCAGACGGATTACTGCAGGCCGTATATGTGTCTTTGGTCTTTACGAAACTAGGGGGTAAACCATTGGCACCCTCTTAAGAGGGTGCCGCTGACGATTCGGCCAATGTGAGCCTCGCCCAGACGGCTCTTGGCCAGGTCATATCCGGACTGTTTCACGCAATCGTTTGTGATCATGACTCGATATGTCGGTTTTGATGAAGCTAACACTTTAGGACAGTTCATACTTAAATGCGCATACTGGAATCTCGACTTGGACAAGAATGATATTGAGCCAGATAGGAGTGATGTAGGAATGCAGAAGGCGTGTCTGTAGCTGTACACAGTCTCGGCTTACAGCTGGAAGATATGGATCTCGGATTGCTTCACTAAACGAAGCCATTTACAGTCCCAATAGCCTATTACATGAGCCAGAGATATTACCATTGCTAACGAGCAGCAACTTGGTTTCCGCCTGCCTGAAACCACATACCTAACCCCTGTAAATCGTGGAAGGACTTCTGGAAATGCTACCAAGTCGGGCTAATTTAGTCAATACCCAAGGGTATCTTTCTAGCTGTAATATGTCTGGCATTGCTATGCCCCGTGGTAGAATAACTAAGAAGCCATGTAAGCAGGGCATCAGTGTAGGCAGCCAGAGACACGTCAATATATACCAAACGCTTTGCATATTTAGGTACGGGCCACGTAGTCCCTGTCCTCAAAGTGTGCCAAATAGCCTTATCTAATCCTCGTCATGTCAGACGCAAATCTTATCCAGAGTGGCGCGAGGCCAGTGACAGTTCGTCCCTAGACCATTCCTAGCACTTTGTGGAAGTGTCATGAGATGTTCCGCCTTGCGTCTACAATCAAAGAAGGCCGAGAAGTCATTTAATGCCACCGAAATCACATTTTTGATAATGGCTTTCATACAAATATCTTTCCATGTTACGATGGACCCCAAAGGATGGAGCTCACGGCTACCTAGGAAATCACTTTGTCTTTCTGGGCCCGAAAAAAACCTTACTATATGCGTTATAAGAAGGCGCCGTACGCGTTTGTGGTGCAACAGACCACAAGGTAAATACCCTCCACCTCAATGAGGGTTTCCACGCGAAAGGTTGTGCTCGAGCCACAATGGTCGGCAATGGCGCCAATTTCCACTGTTCATGGTACTCCATCCAGGCCTAATCTCAATCTGTCAACCAAAGCGCGTACCACTGATAGCAATCAGGGTACGCCAATGCTAGAAATTAGGAGCCTGCGCGACCCTCTTTTGTCCGTTTCACACGGTGCACCCTGGTCAACTTGCAGATCTTTGGTAGCCTTGAACTTCCTCTCGTTTCCAGCCGAACAAAATTCACTGCTGCCCTGGTTTTACCAATCAAGTGAGCTATTATGTCGGGGTGCGGCGAGGGAGGAGAGGAAGGAGGACGGGTCTCGGAAGGTCGTAGGCGGGATACAGGTACAAGGGGACCTAGTTTGAAGAGGAAAACATTGTTAGCATGATCATCACTAGCAGGGCGTCAGATCATGATTTGTTCACTGTTAACCAGTCATTGTCCGCCATTCCACTGTCGAGGCGCTCGTGATTGAGACCCGCGATATCGAGGCTTTCCTCAGATCCATGCGTCCCAGTTTGTTGACATGCCGAGTTCCATGGCGGTCGGCCTTTTATTATCATGAGGATATCTGTCCGGCTGTTTGATCAGTGGTATTAGTGTCTGGAACCATCACCGAAACCTCATTGAATTGAAGATTGAGTCAGTGTACAACATTCACTTTGTACGTTGACCAAGTGAATAGTCAACATGACAGGTAAACTTTTGTAGCATACATCGAGCTCAACAAAGACGGGTAAATTGAATGTCATCTAGGTATTCCGTCTCTAAGCAGTAGTCAGTGAACCGACTCATTCACTACGGGCCCTTCCCTCCATTTCTTACTCCTACGACCCACCGCTCTGACATCGATATAAGCATCCTTTTCTCATCCCACCAACCTTCCCCTGTCAACAACCCTCCATCCATCCAACCTTCTCTCTTCTCCCTCTGATCTGAAATTTCCCAATCCAGGCAAAGCACCGTCTCGGGCACCCTTCCTTACCCCCTACCAGTCTCAAACCCCAACCGAAACCACCAAAACAATGTCGATCTGGTACGACATCCCCGACGCAATCAAAACCCTCAACTCCCCCGACGGCGCGAACTTCGCAGACCTCTGCCGCAAGGACTCCCTCCAAGCCCAGCAACTGATGAAATCCGTCGCATCGGGCCTCGCATCCGCAAAGCTCGAGTTCCACGTCCACAACAAGGACGTGGACATGGAGCTTAGCCGCTTCGAGCACTGGATGTGCCTCATGGGTATTGAGGACACCGAAAATGAAAAGACTGAGAACGAGAACAAAATCAGCACCGAGTACACAACTGAACGCAAGAACAAACCAGCCATCACCCAGAAGAACCACGGCATGCAACAACTCTCCTCGTCGCTCATAATGCGCGCCCCCTGCCGCGTCGCCCTCGCATCCCTAACCCACTCGCTAACCACGCTCCTCCTCCTGACCAAACAAGTTACCCTCGACGCCTCCCGTCCGCTCCGTCTCCATACCCACTACGCCAAGATCGAAGACGAGCTCGAAGCCACCTTCCAAGCGATCGACACCCTGCACTCTCTATTTGGGATGGACGAGATCAAGATGCAGCGCGAGCGCGAGGAGGACGAGAAGGTCGAGGCCGGGTATGTTGACTGCGAAGCCTATGCGGGCGCTACGGGCCTGCCTGCTGGTGGTTTTGCTGATATTGTGTGCGCTGAAGATGACCCGCACACTCTCGAAGACGAGGTCGTTGCCCTGGACGAGGAGGATACCGAGAATTATGTGATTCTGGAGCAGAGTGTTTTGGTTGAGGATGGGTTTGATCGTCTTGTTGCTCTGGAAGATTATACCACTTCTGCTGCGCATGGTACTGCCGACCAGAACATTCTGCTTGAGATGGATGAGGCTGAGGAGGAGTGGGAGGCTGTTCAACTTACCATACATTGCCTCAGCACCGCTTCACTTTCCGTACTCACGACCTTCCGAAGTAGCTCCAGGACTTTGGTCATGGCTAAACAAGCAAAATGACGATGGATTTGGGTGTTAGAATGAAGAGCAGAAGTCATACTGTTTCACTTGGGGTTAGATTTGTTTTGTTTTTGTTTTTTTCTACTCATGTCTCTATCAACCGCGATAGTCGCTAGCTTTCTTGGTCTGACTCTAGCAACCACAATTCACGCCGTTCTAGTCGGATAATCTGCCTTATCTCTGTCTAGAGGTATCCTTTCGATCGAGTTTGTGAATCCAATTTTCTGACGGAGGGTTTCGACTGTATACCCGTAGAAATACCCAATGCATATGAAATGACAGTGAGGCCGGAAACAGCTGCCTAGAAAGCATACCAGTGGAAATGAAGTGATTAGGAGTCGCGGCACCATCCCAGGCGTAAACGGTCGTGGAAAGACTAGTCTGCGCTTATTCGTGGCTCGTGGAAGTGATGGATTCCCGACTCTCTTATGGACCGCAGGACAAGCCCAGTAAAGGAGCTTACAATGCAGAGTAAAGTTCCGGCTTTAGGGGCCATTGGCAGCACAATAGAAGATATTCTTCAGGTTGCCAAAGTCCTAAGATATATCATGATATGAAGTAATGAGCGTTGCTCTGTTGTAAAACTGTCGGAGCGATAACTTAAGGCTACCTTACAACTCGAATCATCGCTCAACCCTCTCCTCCTTCACACTCATAGCAAATTTTTCCGCATCACCATCGATAACACCCGCCCTGACAGTGGAATTGACATCCACTCCATCAATGTCGCTGCGCTCTTCAAAGGTCCCAAAATAATCCTCGTCGTCAACTTCCCTCCTCCCGGGCATCGGCCAAACAAAGTCGAGAGCCAAATATACTAAACCAGAAACAAGACACCCAAGGAACCAAGCAAGCTGGTACAGCCGCGTCCATCCGGCCCATACCTCGCCGGATGCCATTGCTCGCTGGGCAAGACCTGGGATTAGATACCATGTCCCCATAATCCAAGCGCCTGCTGCTCGCCAGTTCCAGCCGTGCGTATACCAGTAGATACTAGCATGAGAGGACCCATACATGTCAGTCAGCTTCATTGTGGTCCTGCGGATGAGGAAGTAATCGGCGAACATCATGCCCATCAGTGGGCCGAGGAAGATGTTAAAAGAGCCGACGACTGTCAGGAAAGAGGTGGCTGTATTGAGCAGGGACCAAGGTTGTAGGATAAATGCGAATAAAATGGTGAAGTAGCCGCCGCGACGAATTGTGAAGTATTTTGGTAGCAAGGCAGCGAGGTCGATTCCTGCAACCATCAGGTTAGATGCAACCACCATCCCGAACTGAGAAAGCATGAACGCAATGCTCGCAAAGGCAACGCCTGCTCGAGCTCCACGGTTGTTTTCGTTCCGTCGGACCGCGTCGAGGAAGTCATACGGATTCCAGAGCAGGCCATCTTCGTGTGGGTACAGTGTTGTCGCGCAGGACGTGCAGATAATGCCGATGCAGGCGACGATAATTGTCCCTAGCGGAACCATGATAATTTGTGCCACAACCTGGTCGCCGGGCTTGCGGGCATATCGAGTATAGTCTGATTGCGACCACATGTGTGTTGCGATGCTCCCAATATTAGCAGTAATAGCGGAGACAAACGCCCATCCCAGAGCACCACCGGAAGCTTGCTCAATCCCTGAAACGGCACTTGTATTCTGAAGAAGAGCACCACCACCATTTGCTCGGACGGTTGACCAGATAAGGAGCGCGAAGACCGTCGAGGCAACGGTGACAGAGGCAAACATGAACGGCCTTTTGTAGCTCTCGGGGCTGAACCAGACCAGAGGAAGGCAGAGGACGAAGTAAACCACAAAGGCCACCATATCGTATACCTTTAGCGCACCGTTTGCGAGGCTGCCGTCAAGGTTGAGAAAGGACGGCCAAATACAACTCAAGAGTACTTTGAGACACTGACTTCCGTACCATGTATTGGTTGCGGTCCAGACGAAGGAGAGGAAAACGCGGATTGCCTGGTGAGGTTAGAAACTCTCTTTGAAGATCTAGGCATCCTACCATCGGAAACAAGTACCCCCATATTCCCCAATTCTGTTTCATCCAGATCGGAAAACCGACATGCCACTTCGCGCCCGGGTGTCCACCGGCAACGCAAACAAAGCCGACAAATGTATGGGCAATTATAATTGCCAGCATGGCTTGCTACATTGGTAAGCGGGCAATATTTCATTCTCAGTCGGCGACATACCCAAACATTGAGCCCGAGTGAGATCAACGACGACCCGGTGGTCCATCCTCCAACATTGAATGAACCGGTTACCATCCACAACCCGACAAAGTGCCATGGCCCATAAGGTCGACGGGATGGAGGCAGCGGGCGTGTATCCTTGTTCACGTAGATATCCACTTGAGCATCTGTATCGCGATTGACCTCAAGCTTTCTCAGAAGTCCATATATTACAGATGCGTTTGTCCCCATGTTGAGTTGTCACTGGACACCGTGCACAGTCCTGACAAGCGTCGGCAGTACCCCCTTGCTTTGCGTACGATTGACCAAAACCGAGCAACAGATCAACTAACAGCGATACTGTTAGGAATATATCCTGTGCAGGAGTAACCCGCTATCATCGGATAGGGCATCGGCGCTGAAGGGATAGCACGCCCCACCATCCAGAACCCGGGTTACCAATCAGCCAGTTGCCTGGAAGTCCATGTAATCTACTCGGATAAGAAGGTTGATACGATAGTTCTCAAATTGAAGAGTTCAGCCGAGTTGGAGTAACTGGGTCTATTGCCCTGCGGGGAGTGGAGGATCGAGGGTGGATATGTCCTATCTCCCCGGTCTAGCCACGATAAGCCTCACCTTGACGAATGAGAGGACGAGGGGCACGGCTGGGCGCATGAAGTTATTGATAACCTCTGCGCCAGGTCTGAACATGGACAGTCAATCACCCGGTGTCGCTATTCAGCCGCTTCCAATACAGTCGACCTATATTTATCAATTGGAGGTTGCTATTCTCTTGCTTCCATATAAAAGCAGCGACAGAGGTCAGTGGTATTGTGGCTACCACTGGCTCAAGCAAAGTTCCATACGGAGGGTTGAGAAGATGTCGCAAACCGCAACGCTAGAATGTCCCGAGGTGCCGAGAACGGTGACCCTCATGAATGGCAGCACGTTCTCTTTCAATTCGAATGTCTCAACAAGTCTCGAGAAAATCCCGGTCATCGACGGGGGGAGAATATGGAGCGACTCATTGGAGGATCGCAAGGCAGTGGCGGAGGAGATCCGCGAGGCATCGCGAAAGATCGGTTTCTTCTACATCGTAAATCACGTATGCTATTGCTTCACTCTATCTATCACCAGTAAGCTGACTGTTGTCAATAGGGGGTTGATGAGTCTTATGCTCAACGGACCTTCGAGCAAGCGAAGCGATTTTTTGCCCTGCCCGAGGAGAAAAAGATGGAGGTCTTTACGGGACTGGTGCCAAACGAGTATGTGGGTTTTCACCCAATGGAGTGCTACAATAGGAACGGCTGGAAGCATCAAGGTGCGTCGAGCGTTTGCCTTCCTTGTGCTTGCTGACCCAAAAGACTTGAGTGAGGCTTTCAACTGGTCGTACGACCCTCGAGAGGACCCAGAGGCAACCGACAATGCTGAGCCGACCGTGAGCATTTGGCCGACTAACCTGCCCGAGTTCAGAGAGGGTCTGTACGCATATCATAGTCAGCTGCTCAAACTGGCCCGTCGATTGACTCGGATATTTGCCCTCGCTCTTCACCTTCCAGAGGACGCTTTTGACGAATACGTGAAACGGCCTGAAGCGGGTATGCGTATTCTCCACTATCCGGAGCAAAAGCACTCAGTTGAGGATCAAAACGGCATCGGCGCTCACACAGACGTGGAATGTTTTACGATTGTCACGCAAGATATGAGTGGTGGTTTGGAGGTTCTAGGTAAGAACGGGAATTGGATCAAAGCGGACCCTGTCCCGGGATCTTTCGTAGTCAATATCGCCGACTGTTTTATGCGACAAACAAACGACTACTTCGTATCCACGGTCCATCGCGTTATCAATAAAAGCGGCAAAGAGAGGTACTCAGCGCCGTTCTTCTTCGGGTTTGATCGACGAAAGCTCCTGGAGGCTATTCCAACCTGTGTCAGCGAGGGCAATCCCATGAAGTATCCAATCATGACTGGTGGGGAGTATTACGCATGGAGGTCCAACAAGCAGAAGAGCAACAATGTAAACTTAGGATAATGTTGAGATATGTGACTGGGTAATGATAGGTTTCTGCCTGGTACTGTTAGCGGCGTTAGAAGTTTGTTGGGTAAAGCCAGGTAAAGTCTGTCAAGAGATCAGGAGGAAAGTCCACGTGCGTCTGTATGCCGTTCGAATCTTTCGGTACTAGAGTTTGCGGGGAGTTTGCAGATAATGAAGGATCAATGACATTCGATGCTGCAAGACTTGATGGCTGGATTTCTTGTAGCCGGGACAGTAGTTCGGTGAGGCGATCACGAGAGGTAGATGCTATGGGACTCTGACCAGCTAGCAGGCTAAAAACGCAAATAATTGAGTGAACGAATTCTTCGATTCGACCGTACTGGGCTTGCGTAAGGGGGTTCTTCTTCGCCATTGCAACCAGAACGTGGGCGACGCCGGCCAACTGCTGGATGAGTGGCGACCCTGCTGCACGAATATACTCGAAAGGGATGGCCATAATACTTGTCAAGAGGTCGTCGGCTATCAGGCACGTGAGGGACGGGCCTTCATTGCCGGAGATGCACGAAAGGATCCTCGCAAGCTGAATTGTGCAAATGATGTTCGGAGCTTGGAAGCCACAACGGTTGCGGCCATTGTCGTCCGAACGCGAGGCGGGTGTGACGAACTGGGGTAGTAATCGCCCTTGGATTTCTGACAGACGAGCCATGATTTCGGATGGGTCCGGATTCTGAACAGGGCCAAAGATGGAAAGCGACTGCCTATGTTTTGTTTGCAAGTCGGTTATTGCGTGCTCAAGTACTCGGTAGAGGTCCGTCGTGGTGTTCCAGCCGCTGAACCAGTCCTCGTACTGTCCGGTTCTTCCGGGGATAAAGGCGGGATGATGGGCGCCAGTTGGATATCCAACTCCGCAACGAGCCTCCGATGTACGAACAAGGTTCCCGAGAACGCACGCAGTATGGACTTCGAGTCGGTATATTGACCACCATAGCCGTCGACGAACTTCCTGCTCGCAGCGATTGATAGTCCGAGGCCATCGTGATTCATCGTCAAGATTGAGCTGAGCGCAAACAGCGTGACCAAGACACAAAAATTTATGAAGCATCGTCTGGTTTCCGGTCTGGGCTCCGAGGAGCGCCAGTAGTGTATACGACTTTAAAATGTTGAGATCGGGGTGATCAAGGTCCACTGGGACGAGACGAATCGCTTCGGCAATATACGCTTCCCGCATGTCCTTCCAGTCGGCGGCATCGACGTCCTCGCTGAATATGGCTCCATCGCCGACATGTTGGGCGCTCAAAGCACATAAGCACATCAAGGTCATAAAGTCCGACTCGCCTTGAGGGAAGCTGCCATCCCGCCATCCCACCCAAAGCTCGCGCTCGCAGAAAACTGGGAAGCTAACAAGGGTTACCCTAGACACGATGGAAATTCTGAAGGTATTGACTCACTTCGGATGAATACTGTCTAGGTAAATGTCTAGCAGCTGGGTTATCGTCCGCCGATTTACGAGGTTAGACGGAGGTCTTCCGCCCACGCTATTAAGCAAAGTCCGTCCAGTTGGTTGCGCGGCCTGCGCTGGAACGACGACAGGTTGAGCATTGAGTAACGTCGCTATTGTCTTCTTGGCCACAATGCGTTCTTGTGCAGCAGGAGTTGATGACGTTTTCCCCCCGCTCGGTCCTCTCTTCTTTGGCTGTCGGTTCCGCGTACATTCTTGGCCGTATTCTTCGCAGGTCAAGCAGGAACTTGTTTCGGCAGCGGAAATGTTCGGTGGAAGGAGTTTTGGTTTGCACTTGAGACTTCTCTGATGACAAAAATCGCAGGCGTGGGTGATGCGTCTCCTGATGGGCGGCATCGTGGTTGTTGTTTGGAGAGAAGGATCGACTGCACTCAAGTCCCGCAATCATGGCCCGGTTCTTATCTTATCGCTTAATCCCTTATCGTTGACAGTCCCCACGTGATCACTTTCAATGTGATTCGCTCCTGCAGCTTCCTGTAGCATCGATTAGCGAGCAGTAAAGCTTTAGGTCGCGCCTTGGGTGTGAACATGAACATCCGAGAAAAAAGGAAGCAACCTATCTAGCCAATGTACTGGGACTGTACAGGTCAAGACCTGAACAGTGCTTCCTCCCTGTATTCCTTATCGTGGCCTGTCATGGTTGCACTAATTATATATATCCGGTAACCCCAATATCGTCCGTGCTCCTCAGGCTTAGGCAAAGAAGTACTCAAATCTTATCACTAGCAAAGCCAGGAGACGTGCTCTTTCCATCCGCAATCACAATTATCCCCTAATCACGTACTGATCAATCCACGAGCGCCTCCCAGAATCACAGATCTATTAAGCAGCCAAACCGTCAAAAAACCCCGTCAGCCCTTCAAACTCCCTGCGTATAACGTCTGCCCGCGCCTCGCTCCTAGGGTTGATGCGAATCGGAAACCTTTTCGGACAAATCAAGAATCCCCCCTCATACCCCGTCTCAACAGACACATCAAGCCGACCATTTCCAACCCCCTTTTCCCTCTCGAAATCCAACGCCCAGACCATCTTGGCAATATTGATCTTCAACGACGCCTCGGCCATTTTCTGGCCCGAGCAGATCCGTCGGCCGGCGCCCCATCCATATGATGTTTTCCGCTGCTGCTCGCTCAGGTTGCTGTCCTCTTTCGTGCCGAATTTATTCCCAGAGAGCCAGCGGTCGGGGTTGAACCTGGCAGGGTCTTCATACTCGTCATCGTCGTGATGGATCGCCCACGTGTTGGCGAAGAAGATTGTCCCCGCGGGGAAGACGTAGTCCTTGTAAGTATCTGTTTGCGTGAGCATGTGCGGGATCCCACCGGCTGCGACGGGACGCCAGCGGAGGATCTGGAAGCGTATATTGGTTAGCTTGCTCCTCGAAATCCCCCAAAACAGCTCGACGAGTGGATGGTGAGTTACCTCGTGCATGCACGCTTCGATATACGGAAGATGCTCCAAATCCGTCATTGTTGGCGATCGCTCGCTCCCACAGACGCGATCTACATCGTCCTGCGCGCGCTTCAGCGCAGCCGGATTGGCCAGCACAGCAAGAAGGAACGACAAGAGCGTCGACGAGGTCGTATCAGACCCGGCCTCCATGAGAATGCCCCCAAGATATGTCGTGTGCTCGTCATCAAGCCCATTCTTCTCTTGCCCATCGATCAGCTTCTCCATAAAGCACCCCGTGCGGACCCCGCGCCGCATGCGCTCCTTCGTCCCATCAAACAGCCGGAAATACAGGTCCCTCTGATCGCGTCGGATCTCTCGCGCCCGCTTCTTCCACGGCGCGAGCGCCTCCGGAATATGCCGCAGGAACGTAATCCCATCAACTGGGGGCGCGGCACCCGCCTCCAGCAGCGCGGTGAACCGGTTCTGCACGTCGTACAGCGCTTGCACGTTGGGCGAGTTGAAGTCCTCGCCGCGCTGTCCGAACACCGACGCGAGGATCACGGCTGTCGTGTACCGCTGGATGTGCTCGTAGTACCGGGCGGGCGAACGGATTATGTCGTAGACTGTCTGCGTTGCTTCGGCTTCCTGGATCGGGAGCACGGAGGCCAGTGATGCTGGTGTGAACAGCCCCTGCGTGGCTTTGCGGAGGGCTTTCCAGCCATCGCCGTAGGGCGCGAACAGGATGTGTGTTTCGTTCTTGCAGATGAGCTCGTTGGCGATGTAGTTTGGTGGGCGTGAGGAGTAGATGTGGCCTCGTTTTTCGAGGAGTCTACGGATGACATGTGAGGCACATTCAAAATGAGATACTGAAGGTGGTGTATATAAGACTCACTCTTGCACGTCTTTCCAGTTATTCAATATGACCATGTTCGCTGGGCCGAACTTGAGCCCGATGATGGGACCGTACTTCTTGGTCCATTGACGGAAGCTATACGTGGTTAGTCCTGGACAGAGCAAGGCGTTTCAAGCGCATGGAAGCGACGGACAGGGTGAATGCCTTGGTAGGAGGAACCAAATTCAGATTGCCGATAAATGGCAAGGGCTCTGGGCCTGGTGGGAAGCTCTTCGGTCGCCGACTAGCCCACGCGTACGGTGCAAGGGCTACTATCAATGCCGCGATAATACCCACAACAAGAGAGGCGACCAAGATCCATAGGTTTGTAGTCCATGCTACTCCGTTATTCAATGGTGTGAAGGACATTTTGACCAGACTTTGGTGTTTCCGCCAGGCGGAGACAAGACTTCGGCGCTTGGGGAAGCCGAGCTTTTAATGGCCCCTCCAACGCACAAAACCTGTCAGCACCTCAACGGTTCCTGTGCCCCTTGAAACAAATTATAGAACCAATGGGCCGAGATCCAGCAGTAGCATATTACGAATTTCCAATCAAATGAAGGGGCCGGGGCCTCCCCCGATTGTATCCGGGAGATCCCCTGCTGTGGTTGCATTGGCCGAGCCACTAATAATCGATTTATATTAGCTGTCTGTCACCAAACCCAATGACACCCATTGACTACGGGAAATGGTGGGTCCCATCACTTTAGCTGTCATCATCTATACAAGGATCTTCCTCCTTCATTGCGAGATTTCTCCGTGCGCGGACATATTTTTGTCTGGCCCATGGCGAGCGAGAGATCTGTCCTAACAAGCGCAGCAACGCTGCAATCATGACACTGAATGCGGCCCAGAAAACAAACCTGAGTGTAACATGGATCCTCGGCGGGCTGGCCACAACCACAGTCCTCACCCGTCTATATGTGCGCTTCTTTGAGCAACGAAGTCCAGGCTGGGACGATTATGCAATGATACTCTCATGGGTAAGAGAGCCGACCATACTCAAAACAAGGACGAGATGCAATCTGAATAAAATCAGCAGCAAAGACAGAGAGTGGTAGGTTAACATGAAGCTAGTGTCTCGCAGTCGCATCAGCCTCCCTGGCCTCGACCGCCATCCACCATGGCCTCGGAGTCAACCTCAGCGACATCTCGAACCCAAATGACAGAGTCAATGCACTGAAATACCTGACTCTAGCGCCTAGTCCCAGCATCCTCAGTGTCGCCGTCGGCAAGCTCTCGATTATCCTCTTCTTCCATCGCCTGCTCGGAATGTCAATGACGAGAACTCTGTCAATTGCCCTCTGGACCCTCATCTTTATCACCGGGTGTCTCTCCATCGCCGCCGTTGTCGCCGTCTTAGCGTTCTGCACGCCCACCGAGTCCATCTGGGATCAAAATGTCCCCGCGCAGCGTTGCATGGCACCAGAGACACAGTTGGGGATTGGCCTTGCCCAGGCTTGTACGTGGACACTATCCCTGCCTGTCTCGCGCAGCGGTGGGTTTGTTTGCCTCTGCTAATCCTAATCTTCGCCGTCGATAAAGCTTTCAATGCCTTTACCGACATAGTCCTCGGGCTTCTGCCAGCATTTAGCTTTTGGAATCTGCAGATGCCGCTTCGCCGCAAGATTGGACTCATGCTGCTTTTTGGCGTCGGGGTCTTTGGCTGCATCATCACGAGCATTAAGGCGTATCAGCTCAGAAATCTGACGGGACATGATAACTTGACTAGTACGTCGCAGGATCAATGTCTTATGTCCTTGTCCTGCAGAAGCTTCCCTCGCTGACTACATGTTCTTGCAGAATCATGGTCTCCGATCACAATGTGGAACACGTAAATCACCCCCCCTTCCCTGACAACTGATCCAAGGGATTACTACTCCCCAAGGTTCAAGAACCATACACGCTAACACTTATTTCGCTATGCCCTTTGAATTGAGTCAGAGCAGAGGTGGTTAATCCCCCTTTCACTGTTTCCCTTCTTTCAACCAACATCACTAACTTAAAGCCCAGATGTTCGTCCTAATAACCTGCGCCAACATCCCCATGATCCGCTCTCTCTTCCGCCGAGTCCTCAACATCCCCTCCTCCTCCGCGCCCCTTTCATACCCTCTCAACTCAACGCCAAAGACTAAGTCGCTCTCGGGCCGAGCTAGGGACAGATACGTGTCGCTGGGGTTTCGCAAGGATAATATTATGACCGGTAGCGTCACGGCGTCAGCGTCGTCGGGACGAGGAGGCGACAGGCGCAATAGCGTGGATAGGATGTATCCGCTCACGCGGCAGGATAGTAGAAGCCCGCCTGGCGAAGATGGTAACCGGGGACTGGGTGAGACGGTAGGGCTCAAGGAGGGGATTAGAATGCAGACTGAGTTTGATGTTAGGTATAGCTAGATATACCGGGGTATAAAAATGAGCGTTGGGTATTCGTGTGCTCCTGATTACTCTGCTTGCATTCAAAGGCGCTAATAGCTAGGTCAAGTAACTTCTAGATTATCGAATCTAGAGAGTGCAGTATCTTTCCTTGAATCCGAAGTTTCTGTATTTCCTTACCATATATCTTAATCTGAGCTGGCTGAGAGCTGCCCAGGGGTTGCCACTTGGCATATAGCTGAGCCCCAAACCCCTCTTAGCATCCCAGTTCGAGTTTTGGAGGAATGCATTTCTTGTCCTTACATGGCCAAAACAGCAAGAAGAATATGAGGCTCAGGCCATGCACTCTGCCGTCGATAATGTCCCTAACGCGAGCTCCAGCTAGGTCATAGGAGCGCAATTGGGTACTTATCTGGGAATGGATTACCCTCCCTTACTCTAACGTACGAACTTCCTCTGTAGAGCCGCTTAAGTGCCTGCTGCAAGCGCACAATCAGCGACGTACATTCAGTTACATCAACAGCCCTTCAATCGCCCTCGTCCCTGAAGGTCCTTCCCGCTCCACCCTAGCACGAGTGCCTGCATCAATGCCCAGCGGACTAACCACTGGTTACAGTCTACATATGACCCCCTGAAGTGGTTCGGTGTCAGCTCCCACTGCCAGCGGTTCTCTTACGAGCACGTGGACTTTCACGGTAACTCCCAGAGCATATTCAACGCCCAGCAACAAAGGTTAACACCCGAGGACATCCTACGAAAGCTCCGCAACGGCGATGGCAGCCTTTGGTGCGCTGCCAACTACACCTCGCTCATGCAGTACATTGACGCCGCGGTGGGCATGAACCAGGATGCGGCTGGCATACTAGGGTACCATAGGGTACAGCGAGGGTGCTGCAGTTGTTGCCAGCTGCATTCTGGATGAGCGGCCAAAGAGCAGGATTGATTGTTCATTGGACGGCAAAGTCAATCTCAGTCCAATAGGGGGAATTGGCAATTGGGGCAATAGGTATTGGCAAACAATGCCCCGGGCTATTCTTGGCTCTACCTAACCAATGTGCTGTCTTCTTGACGGGCCCGGGCGCTCCCGCACTCAACCCCTATTGATCACGGATTCTCGCCGATGAGATGCAGGAGAAGGACAAGATTGATATAACCACTCTGCATGTTATCGGTGCTAGTGGTAGGTTCCACTCCATGTCGTCTGGTCTGCTTTGGACCTGCCGGCTACGTTACTGACACTTTCCAGCTGTGCTTGCATCGTATCTAGATCCATTCAAAAGCCCGCTCGTTTGCCTTCTACAATATCTGCGCCTCCACCCAGCTGCCGTTTTCGATACGGGAAGGGGCCATGAAGTTTCGATGTCCAGCTGACTTCAGAGGGGTTGAGGGTGTGTTGAGGGATCTTGTCGGAAGGGCTGAGAAGAGAACCGCAGTAGTATGTCATAACTGTCTTGACCTATGTGATCATCCAAGTCGATTTCCCCCAAGCTAGACTCTCCGCTCCATCCAGAACACAAACCTCACATCTGATCCAAAACATCCCCGCACAACCGATCCGCAACCTGATTCTCCTCCCGCGGGATATAAACATACCGCACACTCCCAAACCCCCTTAACTCATCATCCAGCTCCGACGCCCTCTCAATCAAATCCCGATTACACACTTCACCACCCTTAGAGTTCACCCAGCCACTGCGCGCCCACTTAGACACCCACCGAGTCATACACCCGACCACGTACGCACTATCCGAGTAAACCGTGACCCGGAGCCGCGGCGACGAGTGCAGACTCTCATACCGCTCCAATGCCTGCTCCAGCGCAACAATAACAGCCGTGAGCTCGGCGCGCTGGCTCGTAGGCGTAGGATGGCTTCCTCGCCCCAGCCGCCGCGTCCACGATTTGTATCTGCCCCAGCGGTTCTTGAATGCGGCGGCTGCGGCGCCGGTGGCCTGCGCGGTGCCGTTTCCGCGGCAGCCGCCGTCGACGTAGATTTTCATTCTGTAGACCATTTTGATTTGATTGACCGAACACGCGAGAATGGAGCAGTGAGGGAATCAGGTATCAGATACTCGGCGGGGTGGTGGGCTTGTAACACTTGGGTGTTGGTTTGGTGTAGTGCTTCTGCTAGGAGAAAGATTGTCAGTTTCCCAACATGAAGTTCAGAATGGAGGGTCCTTGACACACTATGGTTGTTTCTACCTGTCGCGGTGACTTGATTTGGAAAACGCAATGGGCGAAGAGGTTGGGCGAGGAGATCTCAACTGAGCTGTTGCGATTGTCAGGTAAACAGACTGCGTCAGAGTCACGTGCGCTGCCTTTATTCACTGTCGGCATTACGTTCCTTATAGATACGTCCTGCATAGCAAACAACGGAGCTTCACAAGAAGCCGAACCACTTGAAATCAGTCTACTTGATCACAGCGATCTTGTCAAAGTTTCCCAAGAAGACGGGGGCAACGTTGCCTTCCGCTGCAACCCCAAGCATTGCTTAGAGATATTTTGTTGCAAGACACCCGGAACTTCGCACCTCGATAATACGATACATTCACTTCATCATGTTAAAGGGCACTGGAGCGATATATATAATGTCCGTCTGACTGAGGTACGGGTTGTAATATGAAAGTCTCTCTCCGGTGTAGCATCAGGGTTATTCACCTATGATGGTGTGCCGTTCCAGCTGTTGTTCAGACGATATCTGTTTGCAAGGAGAAATCTCAAAAGCGGTATTAGCTGATATCTCATCTGCCGATTAGCTGAGCTGGGTATGCCTTACCATCATACCGGTAAAGAGAGCCCAGTTTGCGTGGAACGGGTGGATCTAGGCAAGACAAATCAGAACCTCATATCACAGCATCAGAGCCCAACTCCATGCTGACCTCTCGCTCTAGCCGGCATGCATAGCAATAGCGAAGAGGAGCTGAATCAGGATAAACGCTGGACGACGCAACGTCAACGTGAAAGTCAACGTGAAGGCAACCATCGATGCACCTCGACCTAGATCAAATAACGTACCTACCTCCTACACCGGGCCCGGGGACAATTAATATGGGAGGTCTCAGGCGCAAATTAGATCTACCTAGTTCCATGAATAGGAGTTGAGGATTCCATTCCAATCCTCCAGGAGCCTCATGGGAGACCAGGTTGATGACGAACGAGCCAAACCAAATTGTGACTGTTCTCTATGCTGTTTCGACCTGTTGCCCATTCAGCGCAACGCCGAATCTGTGATATTGGACTATTTTTCTCAGGCCTCGACTTTATGGTTCAAGCTGGAGCCAGCTGGCGTTGGAGCCTCCCTCAACCCGATCTGGAGCTTGTATGAGCGATTGAGTGTTCCAATCGAATGAGCATTGATATATCCCCGCCAAAGAGGCTCCGCTTGTGTACGATCCCAACATTCCACCGTTATCAATCGAGGAATTCGGCATTAGGAGTGAAGTTTCCGCAAGAGAGAAAAACGCATCGTCGACTGTCAAGAGAAGCCTTAATGGGCCCAAGACCTTTGCATGCGCCCGATTCAAGGAAGTCCTCAAAGCAGGGTGACAAAATACGTTGTTCCATCCTTGCCCCGTGATAGTACATCTGGATATACGCCCCTGGTCGTTCTTCACGTGGCCAGGGTGGGAAAATGTAGTGAGTAGTGAATAGAAAGCTAGCGAGATTGCACCGGTAAAAACCCATTTCCCATCCGTTATGTACACTCCTCAACTGCATCTTTCATGCGAAAGTGTATGGACTCGGCTCATTGATGGCGTAAATGAGGCGTTGAACGCGATGCTGCCTCGGACTCCGTAACCCGAACAAGGGAAGTCTAGATCTGAAGAAAGAGCGGCGAGAGCGACGATCGAATGTCGGCTTAGTGACTTGTCAACTGTATGATAGCAAGCAAAGCATGATTGGAGAGTTGAGGCAGATGAAGACTGTTATTGGCCTGGTGAAAGACCAAGAATTGGAGCTTGACCCGGATTCTTTTCCGTGTGCCCGAGGTTGCGCTGTTCAGGGTTTTTCATGCTTGCTACCCGATCATTTGTGACTCACTGGATGTCGAACCGTGTGAAATATAGTCTGCATTGTTCTTCGCAATAGCTTGACAGCTTTCGATCGCAATCCACCGAGTATAGCATGTTTTGTCAGCCCTAAAACTGGACCCAAACCCCCCGCAATGAGCCCAGATCAAACCGAGAAGAACGTTGCCGCGGACGAAGAGCGGAGCGTCGAATTCCCCGTGGACGAATTTAGTCGTTTCTCGAACTGCAGAAAAGTTGTTATGACGATTGTTATATCATGGACGGGCTTGCTGTCTCCAATGGCAAGCACGTCCGTACTGTCCGCCATTCCCAATGTCGCGGCGACATACAATACCTCGGGGTCGGTTATCGGACTCAGCAATGCATTGTATCTCGTCTTCATGGCATTGAGTCCGTGTTTCTGGGGTCCCTGGTGTCAAACAATCGGTCGGCGCATGGTACGTCCCTTCATATTTGTCACTGGCTATAATTAACCGAGTGCTACCAGTCATGCCTCGCCAGCACTCTGATCTTCCTCGGCGCCTCGATCGGAACCGCGTTGAGTCCAAACATCGGCGCATTCATGGTCTTCCGGATGCTCACTGCCTTTGTCGGCACGGCGATCCTCGTCATCGGGCCTGCTGTGATCAGGGATTTGTACCCTCCCTTTGAGCGGGCGACCGGGATCGCCTGGTTCTATACGGGAACTCTCGTTGGGCCGACTATTGGCCCTCTCCTTGCGGGCGCAATAGTGACGTATACAACATGGCGGGTGATTTTCTGGCTGCAGACCGGACTCGCCGCAGTCTCACTGGTCGGCATCTTCTTCCTGCTCCCAGAGACGCTCAGCGAGACGGCACCTCGCCCGCTAAAGGGCCTCACGCGGGCACAAAAAGTGAGGGTCTTCTTCACCATGACAAACCCATGGCGGGTGATCACCCCGTTCAAGCGGCCAAGTCTCGTAGTAACAGCCATCGCAAGCGGCGCCCTTGTCTGGAACCAGTACGGCCTCTTGACCCCGATCCGGTACGTGCTGAATCCAAGATTTCACCTGGAGACCCCGCTGCAGTCTGGCTTGTTGTATCTCGCGCCTGGGTGCGGGTATATCCTCGGCACGTTTGTCGGCGGGCGCTGGGCAGACTACGTTGCCAGAAAATGGTACGACCGTCGAGGGCAGGTTTTCGTGCCGGAAGACAGACTGTATGCAGCAGCTCCGTTCCTCGGAATCGTGATTCCGGTTTGTATGCTCATCTATGGGTGGTCGGTGGACAAGGAGTTTGGCGGGCTGGCACTGCCGGTGGTCTTCATGTTCTTCCAGGGTGTCTCGCAGCTTTTTTGCTTTCCTAGTCTCAACACGTACTGCCTAGATGTTGTCCCTGATCGCAGTGCGGAGCTCATCGCAGGGAACTTCTTCATCCGCTATATCTTCGGTGCGGTGGCCTCTGCGACTGCGATTCCGGCAGCTGAGTCGATTGGCGTTGGCTGGTTCAGTACCATCTCGGCGGTGCTGTTGGTCGTTGGTGGTGCGGGCATCTTTGGCGTTGCTCGTTGGGGGAAATCAAAGTCTGTTGACTGTTGAGCGACTGCACTAAAAGTACTCAAAAGTATTAAAGACTACTAAAAGTATTAACCAGCACCAAATCATATCAAAAATACTATAATCAACAGAATATAGTATAAAGTATTAAAAAGTATTAAACGATATCAAGAGGCATTAAAAGGCATCAAAAGACATCAAAAGGCATTAAAGGGCATTAAAAGGCATAGCACAGCAGTAACAAAAGCTGAGAATGTGGACATCTTATACCTATACTCTATGCAGGCAATAGCGCAGTTCACCGACAGTACCCTAGGGGTAGCTTTGTAGGGTATGCTTGAGCGTTTGATTGAATCCGATGTCGCCAGGAGGAAGGCGCAACTGTTAGCAGCACCTGCCAGGCAAGCCCTCCATCCACCCCAGTCATCATCCCCTGCATTTTCCCTGAGCCAGTAATTCTCGCTTCCTCTCTTTGCTTGCCCGCAGTCTTTCATCATGTACCCCCGCCTGCTCTATCTGCTATCGGTGCTGGCGGCGAGCCTTCCCTCAGCTGTATCGCAATCGAATGCCGCTGCCCTCGACCCCCATACCGACCCCTTCTACCAGCCGCCGTCTGGATTCGAGAACCAACCTCCGGGAACGATCTTTCGCGAACGTCGAGTCGCGACCTCTTTCTTCGGCCTGATTCCGGACCCCGTCGAGGCACATCAACTGCTCTATCGTACAACCGCTATCAACGGCTCCGCCATTACATCAGTCACAACTGTCTTCAAGCCAGCTAGGCCTTTGACTGATCGGTTCATATCTTTCCACACCGCATACGATAGTGCGTCCGTGACCTGCGACCCGAGTTACCAGTACCAAGTGGGCGTCATCCAAAGCGACCTGATATCGTCGTTTGAGTTCCTCTTCTTGCAGCGCCACCTTCTACGCGGCTACATTGTATCCTCTCCAGATCATGAAGGACCCGACGCCGCGCTGGGAGCTGGTCGATTGGCAGGAATGGCCGTTCTGGACAGCATGCGTGCGGTTATCAACTTTGGCGCGTCGCTGGGACTGACGACCCCCCGCCCGGCTATCGCAGCAACAGGATACTCCGGCGGTGCAATTGCGACAGGTTGGGCGGCGTCTCTTCACTCCTCCTATGCTCCGCGCCTCAATGTGGTCGGGTGGGCAATGGGCGGGACACCGAGCAACTTGACCGGTACTTTCTACTACCTCGATGGCAGAACGTTCAGTGGCTTTATCCCAGCAGCGATCGATGGGCTCTCCAAGCCTTCAGCGTACCATGAACAGCTACAGCCTATCATGGATGCCATTGCCACCGATGAAGGCAAATCCATTCTCGAGTACGCAAATTCGCACTGCGTCCCCGCCGACGTAGCCCACTGGTCTAATAAGTCAATGCTCTCACCGGAAGTCCAGAAGCTTGGCCCCGATCTCCTAACAGAGCCCACGGTTCACGCCATCCTCGCGGATAACCTGGTGGGTGGAAAGATCGAGGATGCCCCTATCGCGCCAGTTCTTGTCTACCATGGGCTCAAGGACGAGATCATTCCATACGCAGATGTCCCGGTCATGGTCGATTCATGGTGCAATGCAGGCGCCAGTGTGCACTTCACAACATACCTCAATGGAGGGCACGCTAGAACGCTGCTCGGCAGTCTGACGGACTCGGCTGGCTATATTGACGATGCCTTTGCCGGCAAGCTTTTCCGCGGTTGTTCGTCGCGTTTCAAGAGGATGGTCCTACAACCAGACGGCTTGGAAGCGCCCCTGGTACCTGAATTCCGTCGGTTGACTGGAACTATGAATTGATTGGGGTGGTCTTATTGATACTGGCGGAGGGATTTGTACTCGTTGTCGCCCAACAATTACGCATTTGGCTATCTCTATCACTCGCATGCAGCAGGTAGGCTCGTGAACGGCATTGCAATGCATCCTTTTTACTTATCCCAAGTTGAATTCATCCTTTAAAAGCAGGGGCCTACTCAATCGAATCGCCCATAATCGTTCGAACGGAAATCATACCAGCTACCATGAAAGCTCTATAGCGAATGATCAATCAAGGTACTGTGCCTTCAGGAACACCTTGATTTTCCAGAAAATGTGCAACCACATCCTTTTCTGAGCCCAAACACACTGAGCCGAAGTCGCCCACTCCGCGCCCTAACCCAGCACACCTACACCTCCCGCTCATTCCACCCCCCTCCCACCCCCCTCCCACGCCACCTCCTCCCCCTCTGCCAACCTTACCTTCTCCCC
>RHLP01000575.1:0-14051 GCA_003719405.1 Aspergillus incahuasiensis
GTAGCAATAATATAGTAAAAAAGTAATATTTTAGTTATATATATATATTAAGAACTAGCTAGATATTTCCTAATTAAATAATCTTATTAGCCTTATTTTTTATAAGCTCTGCCCCTAAAAGGGGTATATTAGTAGCCTAGTATCTTAGGTATTAGCAACAAAGTAAGATAGTAAGTTATATAGTATATTATATGGTGCAATACTACTTCTTATAGCTAGTTAGCTCATTTATCTGTAGAGAATCTCAAGCATCTCTACCTCCACATTTCTCCCGTCTCAATTGTTGACGTTTTAAGGAGGGATCTACCAAAAGTGTCAAGTCCGGTGCCGTCGACGATAGCGTACTTTCTTTCCCCTGTTTTGCGATTGGTCGGGGTGCCTCTTTGAACATGAATGAGCTCTGGTCGACATATGACTGGGTCTGGGAAGCCGGCCGTGTCAAAATAAACACTCCAGCCAAAGCTGCTGCCCAGAAAATGAGTTCTATAACCCCTGTCAGGTGCTATGCCCACACGTTTGGCTGTCCTAGCCTCTATGAGTAAGTCTATGATTCCTTCGAAGGCGGTCCCAGGCTCAATGCTGACTCGGGTATCTGGGCTGTTAAGGAGCTTCATTAGGGCAAAAGGGTACCCCCTGTCAGCTGAACGCGTCAGGTTGAGCGGGAGGTCGCCGCACTTTTCCAACTCAATCACATGTGAAAACGTCAAAACGGCCCATATTAACTCTCTAATTTCGGCCCAAAGGTCGCTGAGTGATTGCTGCGGATGCAGTGAGTTCTTGCAGAATGCAGAGATCGTTACGGGAAGAGTGTCCATGTCCAGTAAATGGCGGCTGAAAAAGTCCGTATTACGGTTGACTGCTGCAGGATCAATATCCAGACCGTGGAATAGCATTCTCCCCGAGTGGAAGATTCGCCACGCTTCGAGCCTCAAGGGTGTCCCATGCCTCATTACAGATTCCTCGTGACGCCGGAAATGAACGTCAAGAGTGCGATCCAGCCTTTGTGATGCGTGCAGCGCATAACCCAGAATGAGTGTTACAGCCTCCTTGTAGACGGGGTAATTATCCTCGACAATTACATTTGTATTGACGGTTCTTCGCAGGCGAGTAAGCCCGTAACCAAGTAATGGGTGGCGCTCGGCAACAATGTCGACACTTAACCACTCATCCCCCGGTTGGGGCTCACAGGAGAGAATGACGGACATGTCTTTGTCATGAAGACGAATTGCTGGACCGGCTTCTCCAAGTCCCCTTGACAGTGGCCTTTCTGCCTCATAATTTTCAGGCCAGTTGATGATCAATTGGGCCTCTTCGGGATTGCCAAATGCCACTTGCACTCCATTCGTACACTGGATAATGACTGAAAGATCCAGGATATAATGTGCCCAGATCACCAATACGATACAACCGGTCTGATCTGTAATACTAATCTTCCTATCCTCGGGCAGGCTTTGTGCCAAGTATAAGAAGTCTATTGCCCCGGTGAGCACGGCTGGACACAACTGGACGAATTCCTTACGGAAATAGTAGTTCGGTATATGATTCCGCAACTGCTCTTCAACACTCTGGCGGTAGATGTGCCACTGCCAAGGCGAAGACTGGCTGCTGCAGACCATCAGGGTTTTCATAATCCCGTCAAACCCTGGATCCTCAGTGCTTCCAGCCACCTTCGCCTCGCAGCGGACAGACATTGATTTGGAGATCATTCTTGCGAGTTTCGTGGGTGAATGAAAATAGCCCAGCATTGACAACGTCAGCACTGTGGCGAGGTATCGGCGCTCCCGAAACGCCCGCAGCATTGTTGGGCCTACCCCATCAGCCAAATCCATGTCTGAGTCTTTGCAGAGTGGCGTGAAACTCTGAATGTTGACTTTCTTCTTGAACTCGGTTTCAAGAATTGATGAGATTCGGCCGCGGCCGAATGTTGCAGCCAGACCTTCCTCCACCACGATATCAGATCCGGAGCTTCGTAGTTGTTGTGCGAAGTTTACGATTTGCGTCACGCCGGCTGATACAAGGTTATTGGGCAGAAGTCTGGTGAGCTCAAGCGAGAGCTGGACGCCGATTCCTGAAAAATATCCTGGCATTTTGGCTGCGCGAACCGGTCTGAATTAGGGTCTTGTTTGCAGGTGTTCTTCAATGGCAGCTGGATGGCACTTTTCGCATACAGCAAGAAGACAGTTCAAGTTGAGAAATTTGACAGACGCCAGAAGCAGCAAGAAAGCGGGCATCAGTCAGGCTCGAGATTTTGCCCGGTGTGAGCGAGGAATCCCTGTTGGTCGCACCTGCAGCGCACCAAAGGCTGAGAGTAAGCACAACCACCCAATAAGTGGAAAGAACATCCTGATCGGTCTTCCGTCCAAGCGAGGCTGTGTGACCATACAATCAACAGCTATCTTAGCTGGGTAATCCTGGTGGAGTTCGATCAGCTTAATGCACAGATCCGATGCACGATTCGTATTCCACTTACCAACCCAGCAGCAAACGACCATTCCAATTTGCTAGCCAATCAACCCGCAGCAATCAGATGCGCCATTGCTCTTCTTGGGCGAGGTTCTCTCCTTGGCAGTGTCTTACAGAACCTAAGTCAGCCTTCCCTACCACTTTTCAGCGGAAAAGATATGGAAGCATTCCTCTTGTGGGTAAGGTGAGTCTGCACCGCGTCGCGCCGTACCTTGGTGTCGCCGGCCGGACCAAGTATAGTATTGTCTACTGCATGCGCCCGGAAACCGAGGCAACTGTTTGTGGACCAGGGGTACTGCAACCTTTACATAGTCAACTGTCCATACAGTA
Source organism: Aspergillus incahuasiensis (assembly GCA_003719405.1). Lineage (NCBI taxonomy): Eukaryota > Fungi > Ascomycota > Eurotiomycetes > Eurotiales > Aspergillaceae > Aspergillus > Aspergillus incahuasiensis. The sequence goes on from RHLP01000575.1 coordinate 2,794, forward strand.
GCCGAGTTCCACGGCCGCCTTCCTGCCCCGCCCATTTGTAACTTGTCCTCTCAGAACATGGGGCCGAAACGCAAGGCCAGAGCACTCGAAGGCTTGAGTCAAGCCTGAGACCCTGTTTAAGATTGCCTCCGCGGGCCCTGGAGATGGCGTCGCAGCTTCGCGCCTCTTTGTCCTCGATCACACAGCTACGGATGGAATGGTCAACCAAGAATTGCGAATACGAGGAGAATCTCTCTTGTGTGAAAAGTACGGTTGCTTAGTGGAAGTAGCTGGGGATCAGAGAGAATTAAGTGAGTACAAACTGAATGGGCGAGCTCATGGATTTAGTTAGACAGCAGGAGACGGTATTAATATATATATTCCTGACACAACCCCGCCCTGGCGATACTCGTAACTCTCTCTGTAATTCTTTACAGTCCAACAACACTGTTCAACTAATCCAAGCCTGAACAGTGGCTTAGCAGTCATATGTAAAACAATGTTTCGACCTCTCGGGGTCGTCAGGGAGGAAAGAGGTGCTCCTGGTTTTTGCAGGTTAGAAGTACGTAGCTAAATAGGCCCTGCTGATGTTTCCGGCGAGTCTTTTCTATTTGAAATGGTATATATATATGAGACTATATCACTCCTTCCGAAAATCCTTTGCTCTCCGAGTCGCGACATCAAACGAGTTCCCCAGACTACACACGAACTGGCTGTCCGTAAGTCCAGCGATGGCCTGCCCCGTTATGCTACCAGGAGCCGACAGCGACGCCTGCAGGTCCCCAGGACGAGTCCCAGCCAACAAGATACTCGACGGACCCCGCATGGACTGCGCAACGATTCCAATGGCACGGTCTACCGGGACACCTTGAGCAACAGCCCTCTGCACAATAGCGTTCACTGCCACAGATACCACGGCGTTGGAGACGGCCGTCATCCCGGTCGCTGCGTCAAAGTAGTCGCTCGAGACTCGAAATACACGGCCTACGGATTCGAAGATCCAGGAAGCCAGCTCCACCGCGTCTTTGTCGCCCGGAGCATCCGGGTTGGCGAGGAGAGTGGCGGATTCGTGGATCTGCGCGCCGATGGTGGGCATCGCGCGGGCGATGGATGGCCTACCATCCGCCTGGTTGGTGCCCCGTATCAAACCATCAAGCTCGCTTTGCGGGGTACGTGCCAGAAGACTGATGACGAGTCTGTGCTTGAGGGCATCTCTCATCCCCGGCGCGCCTAGAACGTCGTGGATTCGGTCGGGCGGGAAGGCGAATAGGACCGCGTCGGAGCTGGCAACGGCTTCGACATTGCGCTGGGCGATAAAGGTCACTGGAGAAGGGCTGTCGCGAAAGTGGTGTTCGAGCTGGAGCTGGGACTCCCTTCTGTTGAGGGCAACGGTGATGGAGGAGATTAGGCTGCCCGGTTGAGAGATTGAGGGAAGAACAGCCCCCAGCAGAGCCTTTCCGATGTGGCCTACACAGTTAGACGGGATGAGAAATAATCAGGAACGGCTACGCACCGCATCCGAGGAATGTAAGCCGAAGAGGCTTTGAGGAGGGCGCCATTGCGGGAGTACGGAGAGGGAGTACGTAAAGGAATCTGGGTGGGACAAAGATATATAACGCTTGATTCTCTCGGTCCGAGACCTGCAGGTCCGAATCCGACTATCTAGATGACGACATGGCCTTGGACTTCTCCGCCGCAGCCAGAATGGCCGTGGTAAACGCCGAGCGTGCACCCAGCTTCTCCAACTCCAACAGCGCCCGAATGGAGCATCCACCGGGGGAGGCAATCCGCTCGCGCAAGACCCCGGGGTGCTCCCCGGCTGGAACAAGCTTCATCATGCCAATAGCGCTGTTGACCACGAGATTCTGTACCTCCGGCCTCCTCACCCCCTCGGCCACCGCAGCATCCAGCAAACCATCAATAGCAAGCAGCAACAGCGAGCCGGCGCATCCAACCAAGACACCGCAGATGTCAAAGGACGACTCGGGGATCTGGTACGCCTGCCCTACCTGACCGAGTATCCAAGATACGATCTCCAGGTTCTCCGGTGTGGTGCCAGGCGCCGGGGCATACACGGTCACGGCTTCACGGATCTTAGCTGCCATGTTGGGCATCGCACGAACAGCCTGGAAGGCATCGGATACAGCGTCCGCCTCCTCACCAAACACCAGGCGCCTGAGCTCGGCGGTGGTGATGCCAGCCATGATGCTGAGCACGACCTTTCCGCGAATAGCGTCCTTGAAGCCGGACGCCGCAAAGACGCCGGCCCGCTTGAACGGCTTGACGGCGAGCAGCACGATGTCTGCCTCCTGCACGGCGCGCACGTTGTCCTGCTGGGTGAGCACGGTCAACCGCGACTCGTGCCCGGAGAGCGCATCGGCAACGCGCTGCTTCGAGGACTCGGTTCCGACGGTGGCGATGAGGCGCTTGGCGCTGATGCCGGTCTTGTCTTTGGGATCGAGGATGCCGGCTGCAATTGCAGTTCCCAGGGTTCCTGCGAGTGTCAGTTATGTCTTGCATTTTCTGCCTGGAGAGTCCGTACCGCAGCCAATCACGGCGATGGTGAGATCTGTAGTGCGTGCCATCTTGGTATGCTGTTGGTGTGACTGAATGTGTTTTGCGAGGAATACTGGTTGGATTCATCTTTTATATTGTAGAACTAACTGATGTATGTGCGGCACTACATGCCCTGTCTCGGTCCGAGTGGTCTTCTCGGAGGGATATCCGAGGCGTAGTATTGAAAGGGTACGGACCTATTGCTGGCTACTCCATGGGTGACAGGCACCAAGACTCGCACTCCCAGTGGCATACGCATCCTTGACACAGCGCAGACTCGAGAAGCGCAACAAAACGTTAACCGAGTTAGCCTTGTCATTCGTGCCGCTCGACCTGGCTCCCCCAAACGGATGCGCCCCAATAACAGCGCCTGTACTCTTATCATTGATGCAGAACATCCCGACCGAGTCCCGCAGCTTCTCATCGGCAATCCGGATGGCCATCCGATCGCGCGCAAAGACCGAGCCGGCCAGGGCATACTCAGATGTCCTGTCAATCAGGTCGCAGACCTCTTCGAAGCCCGTGGGTGATGCGTCATCGTACAGCTGGATGGCAAAGAGGGGGCCAAACAGCTCCTTCGTCATGAGGTCGCTGCCACGCCCGTTGGCCAGGAAAATGGCCGGCTGGACGAAGAGGCCTTTGCTGCCGTCGGTTGCGCCGCCGTAGAGCAGCTCGTGCCCGTCGCTTTTTGCTCGAGCCACGAATTGCTCAAACCGTTCGAACGCTGCTTCGGAGACCACGGGACCCAGGGGGTGATCGAGCTGCTTGACGTCGTCGCCGTAGGTCATCGTGGAGGCATAGTAAATCAGGGCTTGCTTCAGGGCACCGTGCTCCCACATGGACCGGGGCACATAGAGCCGAGACAGGGCACTGCACTTCTGGCCCTGGAACTCGTACGCCGAGCGCACCGCCGCCGCCGCCACCCAGTCGACGTCGTCCTTGCACGAGTTGTGCAGCAGGTGGAAGTTCTTCCCGCCACTCTCGCCGACGACGCGCGGCAGGTTCCGGTAGAGGTCCGTGTTGACGCCGATCTGACGGCAAAGCGACCTCAGCACCGCTGACGAGCCCGTGTAGTGCAGGCCTGCAAAGTGCGGGCTCGCCAGCGCAGGGTCAACGACTGTAGTCGGGGACGCAACCGGCAGGAACTGGACGACGCCCCTGGGCAGCCCAGCCTCCTCGAAGATCTGGTAGAGCAGGTAGTTCGAGAGGACGGCCATGGGCGAGGGCTTCCACAGGACGACATTGCCGAGGATGGCCGGGGTGAAGGCGATATGGGCGCCCAGGGCGGTAAAGTTAAACGGCGAGATAGCAAGCACAAAGCCCTCGAGGGGCCGGTAGTCGAGTCTGCTGGTGGACGAGGCGGACTGCTTGAGCGGCTGCTGCTGGTACAGCTGGGCGCAGAAGTGGACGTGGAAGGTCAGCGTGTCCAGGACTTCGGTGATACAATCGCCCTCTGCCTGCGCGTGTGTCTTGCCCTGGCCGATCATCGTCGCAGCCATGAGCCTCCAGCGGTACTTGGGGGATTCGACCAGCGCGGCTGCACGTTTGTAGATTGCCGCGCGGTCTCGGAACGGCATCTTAGCCCACGTCTTCCTGGCCTCGAGCGCGCCTGGGATCGCCTTCTCGGTCACCAGGCTGGCATCGACCTCGTGATACTCGGCCAGAGGGCGGCCGTGGCGGTTCCAAGGGTTCGCCTGTTTTTCCTTCTGGCCGGTGTAGATGCGCTCGCCGTTGATGACGCTGGGGATCTCGGCGACGACGTTTTCCATCTCGGCTAGGGCCGCCTGGAGAAGGTCTCTTTCGGGTGAGCCTACCTCGTAGGAGAGCTATATCGGAGGAGATGTCAGCGCCTGTTGTCGCGGGTCTAAGGGTGAAGGATACATACGCCATCAGCGTTGGCGGGTTCGGGGTATTGGTTGAACGGCATAGCTGGTGTGTACATTCGATGGCAATGCAAAGTTGTGTGTACAAGCAAGGCAAGAGACTGGTGACAGTATTTTATAAAGATACAGGAAGATCTTGATTTGCATTCAGAGAGCAAAGCCCTCGGGCCGGTCTATCTCGGACTGCTAACTCTGCCGGTCCGAGCACAAATCGTAGACCGACGTCCAGCGCACCGGCCACACATCCGTACGGGTGTAGTCGAGACGGTCATATCTATCTACGAAGTGAACGGTATCAGACGCCTCCGGATCTCACGGCCCAATCGCACCCTCTCCGCAGCCGCCCCCCCTCGACCTTCCAGAACCGCTTTATTCTCCGTCGCACGCCGAGCCAGAAACGGCAAGCATTCCTTCAGCTCACCGTAGCTCATTGACTGTGAGGCGCTGGTTAGCAAAGGGCAATCCGTGGCTCAGACAGAGGTCATACCTTGACAACCAGCGGGAATCCGGTTGCTGTGCTAATCGAGCCCGTGATCTTGTTCGACAGATCATCTTTCATTCCTGTGACAGTGTTAGAAAAGGCTCTGATCAGTAAAAGCAGTCACGTACCATATAACTGCGCAAAGGCAATGCTCCCCGCGATCGTGTCCGGGACCACAAGTCCTTTGCCATCACCCTCCCGCCTGGCCAGTCCATGCTTCTCCAGGAGCTTAATGGCGAGCTCGATGCTGACTGAATTGTGTGTGGCGAAGACGGCACTGAGCCTTGGTTGGCCATCCTGTTCAACCTGCTCAGCAACAGTTGAGATAGTCTTTTGAATCCCATAGTTGTAGCTGGCGTGGGTCTCTTCAATCGATGGCCACACTGGCCCGGGCCCCTCCCGACCTTCCCTTTTCCACCGGGCAGCCTCGGTGACCATGTACGCACCGCGCACCTGTTTGAACAACAGCTGATACCCCTTCTCGTCGGCACGCTTGATCTGCTGATCCAGAAGCTGCGGGTATCTCCGAAGGTAAGCCTGGAACGAGGCGATGCAGGTCGGGGGCGCGTCAAGCGTATTGTACTTCTGCATGAGCTCGTCGGTCAGACTGTCAATCACCGGCTGGTACCATGTCTGCTCAGCATCGATCACAATGCGGACGTTATTTTCGCGGGCCTTCGTAGCGATCTTCTCAAGGATAGCGCGTAGGTTGAGTAGTTCATCACGGTCCTTGACACAAACACCGCCCACGGCGGCTTCCCAGTCGCCGTCGTGGGGCAGACCAGGATACGGAACATCCTTGTCAAGGCCGGCCTTGCTTCGTGCGGAGAGAATGGCATTGGAGCCGTGGTAGAGCGCCACCGGACTGGGAAGGAGACCCGTTACTTTGATCCGCACCCAGTACCGGTTATCGCCGCCAGTAGTGTCAGAGTCCGGCCAGAACTTCCTTGCCAGCTGTCCCTGGGTATCGATCGAGGCCAGGACATGCTCTGTCTGCGCCTGGATAAGGTCTCGGCGCTTGTCAGAGCCGTCGAGCTCCGCCTCGATATTGTATCCCAGCAAGGTAGCCATGCCGCCGCGGCGCAGAGACTCGATTTTAGGGACACACTCGGCAGTCGTTTCGCCACCCAGGAACTGGGCAAAGAACGTGCGCATGATGAAGGCGTTGGCGGCCGAGGATACGAGCGGGATGCGGGAGATGGTATTGTAGAGCGATTCGCTGGCGTCGACCCAGGTAGGCGAAGAGCAAAAGGCAAATGCGCTGGAGAACGTCAGCAGGGATATCGCCAAGGGTTGTTGTCGAGGTCATCACACATCCAGCCGGATATCAGCTTCGGCAAGGGTACTGCTGCCAGGGCTTTCCTGTCGCGCGGGTCGTCGTCCACCTCGGCGTTGCCGCGACGCACCGCCCAGAAGGCCCCGGTGAGTGCCAGGGCAGTCCCCGCTGCGCCATAGGCCGCCCGTCTTGTCCTGAGCGTAGCGAGATTTAGCTTCCGGGGGAACTTGATCTTGGATGGAGTTGGGGCTGGTGCAGGTCGCGTGTGGAAGCAAGACGACGTAGTAGAGTGCGTCGCCGGCCTCGCCGGTCTTGCAGATAAAATCAGCCGTCTAGCAGGAAGGCGTAGCATCTTTGGTCTTCAGATACAAGGATAGGACCATGGCAAGGGAGTGAATTGTTTTCACGACCTTTATTGAGAGGAATGTGGATGACGGTCTCGGTCCGAGGAGATTGAAGGCGTGCTCGAGCCTCTCGGGCCGGCAGAAGAGGGTCGGGGTACCTCCTCCAAGTAATTCAAAACTGCCTAGTGGTAGAAATCGCAAGATACTACAGACTCACCGTGACGGTCATGACATTCAAGAGAGTGTTCGTCATAGGGGACAAAGATGTCTAGGTTGGGTTGACGCCTGCACGTCGATAAGCTAGCTGGGGCTTGGTAGAAAGCGAGGGCGGATATACCAATATTTCAGGCATCAACGAAGGTGAATTTGGTGATTACAGCTGGCTAGGTGAGCGATTTCATGGTGAAGATGATGATTGACGTCTGACAGTCTGACAGATGTACAGGGAAAGCGGTTGAAACAGGGGATTATCTGATGCAATGCAGGCAGCTCCGCGACCACGTAGAGGCACTTGATGGTCAACACTACTCAACTACATCCATGCAACACTGTCTCGACCAGATCGGACACCGTCCCGCCCCGAGTGAGCGTGCGATTGTTATTCGCACCTGGTGATCTACCAATGATTTCTTGCTGAGGTTGATATGGAGTTCCTAGAGCAATGCCACTATGGAAAGACCCTGTTCTTTGTCAGGCTCATAGCAGGTACACCGTCAAGATCCTGGGCTTACCTTGGATGACCATGAAGGTACCCTAAGGGAGGGTTATCACCTTTGCCCAATGCACACGACAAAATAAAGGCCGATCAAAGGCACATTCTGGAATCAATGCAAATGTCGTCATCCTCATTCTCTGCATCAAGAATTCTCCTCGAAACTTCTCTGCCTGTGCTCTCCATACTTACTCAGGGTCAACGGAATGGACCCAGATGAACAGCGACCAACGAACACCGATCCGACCACCCTCGGCAGCTGCACCGCGGCCGATTGGCAAATGCAGAGCAGGGAATAAACAGCTGCCTGATCAGCACTCCACACTTGCTCCCAAGAATTGGCTCCGCGGGCGCCGGACTTGCAGTGGACCGCTCGTTATTGTGCTGCCTACCAGCCCTACGCGCGGTGGGTCCGCTGTTATATAGCCAGCCCATACCATGCTTCCCCTGCCTGCGATCGCGTGCAACGCTCCCAGACGCCATGAAACTCAACGCGGTATTGCTCGCGTTGCTGGCAGGCGCGCAGCTGGCCCTGGCCACCCCGCCCCTCCTCGATCTTGATATGAGCATCACTCCGCGCGCCCTCCCCAACGCGCCGGACGGCTACGCCCCAGCAAACGTCTCCTGTCCCGCCGTGCGCCCCTCCATCCGCAGCGCAGCGACCCTCTCGCCCAATGAAACCACATGGCTGCAGTCCCGGCGCAAAGAGATCGTCTCCCCCATGAAGACGCTGCTCACGCGCTTCAACATCTCCGGCTTCGATGCGACCGCGTACCTCGAGCAGGTCGCGTCCAACACGTCCAACATCCCGACGATCGGCATCGCGGTTTCCGGCGGCGGGTACCGCGCTATGCTGAACGGTGCCGGCGCGCTCAAGGCGTTTGACTCTCGGACGCACAACGCAACAGCAGAGGGCCAACTAGGCGGCCTCTTGCAGTCGGCGACGTATGTCTCGGCGCTCAGCGGAGGCGGGTGGCTCGTTGGCTCGGTGTACGTGAACAACTTCACCACCATCAGCGCCCTGCAGGCCAGCGAGCGCACGTGGGACCTGCGCACGAATATCCTCGAGGGCCCCGACGTCAAGCACTTCCAGCTCCTGTCGACGGCCGAGTACTGGACGGATCTGGTCAAGGCGGTGCACGCGAAGAAACACGCCGGGTTCAACACCTCCATCACCGACTACTGGGGCCGCGCGCTGTCGTACCAGCTGGTCAACGCGACAGACGGCGGGCCCAGCTACACGTGGTCGTCGATCGCGCTGCAGAACAGCTTCCAGCGCGGCCAGATCCCCATGCCGTTGCTTGTCGCGGACGGGCGCAACCCGGGCGAGCTAGTCATCGGCGCGAACTCGACCGTGTACGAGTTCAGCCCGTGGGAATTCGGCACCTTCGACCCGGCGATCTACGGCTTCGCGCCGCTCGAGTATCTGGGCTCGGACTTTGCACGCGGCAGCGTGAACGGCTCGTGCGTGCGCGGGTTCGACAACGCGGGCTTCGTCATGGGCACCTCGTCCAGCCTCTTCAACCAGGGCCTGCTGCGGCTCAACAGCACGTCCATCCCAGAGACGTTCAAGAAGGCGATTGCAACGATCCTAGAGGATATCGGGCAGGCCAACGACGACATCGCCAACTACCCGAACCCCTTCAGGGGGTATGCCGGCAGCACGCAGGCGATCTCGTCGCGGCGCACCCTCAACGTCGTGGACGGCGGCGAGGACGGCCAGAACGTGCCCTTGCACCCGCTGATCCAGCCCGCGCGCAACGTAGACGTGATCTTCGCGGTCGATTCGACGGCAAACGTGCACAACTGGCCGAGCGGGAAGAGCTTGGTGCGCACGTACGAGCGCAGCCTCAACTCGTCCGGCGTGGGCAACGGCACGGCGTTCCCGGCCATCCCTGATCCCAATACATTCATCAACCTAGGCCTGAACAAGCGCCCGACCTTCTTCGGGTGTAACTCGTGGAATCTCTCCGCGCCGGCCCCGCTGGTCGTCTACCTCCCCAACGCGCCGTACACGTACATGTCGAACAAGTCCACGTACGACCTCAGCTACAGCGATGCAGACCGCGACGCGATGATTCTCAACGGGTATAATGTCGTGACGCAGGGGAATAGTACGGAAGACGCGCAGTGGCCTGCGTGCGTGGGCTGCGCGATCCTTAGCCGCTCGGCGGAGCGGACTGACACGGCGCTGCCGAGTGCGTGTACGCGGTGCTTCCAGCGGTACTGCTGGAATGGCACGCTGGATAGCGCCGCGCCGAGGGATTATGAGCCGACGATGGTGCTTGCAGCGAGCGCGGCGGGGAGGAGTGCGGGTGTGTCTTGGGGGGTGTCGGCTGCGGCGCTGGTGGTGGCTTTAGCTTGGGTTGTTGGATAGCGGATTGTGTTGTTTGTGATTTCTGATGGATATCTGGGTTTACATTACCTCAATCTATTTTTTTTTTCTTATCGCGGGGTCGCTTCTGCCTCGAGGCCCGGCCACAAGATGCTCTCGCTTCTGGACCCGAGGCCTTAAATTGAGTCGATCAAACACTCGGCCTCGATGTCTTGCTTGACAATCAACAAACTGACCAAATTCAAGCCGCATGGTGCAAACCGCCCTGGTCCATCCCTGCGACGAACGTGGCCAATTGTGTCAGCCCCTGTCCGTATCTTGAACTCATATCGAGGCTGGGCGCTTGCACCTGCAGGATGCAAACTTGGAGACTGTCCCTGTCTCTGATTATACCTAGCAATCAACCTTGCCGCCGCATGGTAATAAAGGAAGCCAATGAGCCAGGTCTGGGCCTGGGCTGGACAACCAGCAATCTCCGCCTAGACCCTGGGCAGACCGAGCAGCCCAATCACAAGCCCTAAGCCCACTTTTCCTGCGGCCCCAGGCCCGGTCTCTCCCAGGGGTCCAACAACATACGGCCAGAGTTAAGGATAGGGTATGAGACTGGAGGAGACTAATACAGTCCAGAGTACTGCTGATAGCTGTCTTTCCTTGCCCCTGTTGAAATACCCCGGTTATCAGGGCCAGGGTCAGCAACTCAGCAGCGCAGTGACCAGGGTGCATGTTTAGCGCCGCCCTTGGAACCGCGCACTTTATCTGGCCCAATCAGCCGTGCGCCTCCAACCGCCTGTCAGGCGGAGCTGAGCCCTTGCAGTTGGGGTTGGGGGCCATTTCACTGAAGAATCGACGAGTTTAAATGCGACCCTGCGCCTGCAGTTCCTCGCGCGGTCTTTGCTGGGCTGAGTCTTTTTGTTATTGTTGTTGTTTCCGAATCACGACCACAATCCCTCGACACCATCACCTCACAATGAACACCAGCGAAGACGGCAACTGCGGCGCCAGCGCCAACACCACCTGCCTCGCCTCGACCTTTGGCAACTGCTGCTCGGAGAAGGGGTACTGCGGCTCGACCGACGCCTACTGCTCGGTCGGCTGCCAGCTAGACTACGGCGAGTGCAACGACGCGAGCGAGCAGTCGGTCAGCACAACCGGCTCGTGCGGCGCGACCCTGACGAGCAATATCACCTGTGTTGGGAGCACCTGGGGAGACTGCTGCTCGGAGAAGGGCTACTGCGGCGGCAATGCGAGCTACTGCGGCACGGGGTGCCAGTCGCTGTTTGGGAACTGTGGGCTGGATGCGACGAGTGCAACTTCCACTGCAACTTCAACATCAACATCTTCGAGTTCAAGTTCGACCTCAACCTCGACTACACTCTCAGACGCAACACCGAGCCCTGCGACCGCGACGCCATCGGCTGATTCCGAGACGAGCAGTGGCAGCGACGGCTTGAGCAAGGGGGCCATCGCCGGCATCAGCGTCGGGTCTGTGGCCGGGGGGCTGGCGATCATCGCGCTGCTGGCGTGGCTGCTGTTCTTCCGGAGGAGGAAGAGCGCGGCTGCAGGCGCGTCCGACGACACCAGTGATCTGGTCAAGGAGGCAGTGCCTGTGTACGGGCACGAGATGCAGGGCCGGGCGATGCACGAGATGGACGGGGTGGGGGGGAGGAAGGCGATGTATGAGATGGAGGGCAG
>RHLP01000576.1:0-66519 GCA_003719405.1 Aspergillus incahuasiensis
GGGGGAAGGGTGTGGGTGTGGCAAAGGTGGCGCTGCTCGACCACTCCCTTATTAAGCCCATCACACCATTATGCTATGTGGACTTCTCAGTTCTCGTCCGCTGTAATGAGCACAAAAAGTGCGAGGCCTTCTGTTGAGGCTCACTGCTATCTTCCTGGAGTGGTTTTTCCCTAGCCATATTGCCGTCTTTGAGGTTTCTCGCCGAACTCGAATACTCCAGAGTAGTCCTCAAGATGGCATCTCGTGGCGGTGCGTATCATGGATAGCATCCAATTGGTGGGTGGAAGCCGGCATGACAGATAACAGCCATTGGTGGATAGAAGCCGGACTGTGGCTGGAAGGTATGAAGGGATGGATATAAGATCGTCAAAATATTTGACTCCTTGTAGCCATAAAGGGAAGGTAGGCGTGTACTCGGCCACAAAAATGCACTCAAAGGGGCGAGGGATTGATAATGAGAAGACCGAGAGAGGCAAAGAACACAAGGTGACAGCGCGGAATGAGGATGAACATCCATGGTTGAAAGAGCGAGTCAGGACTCGATGACGACTGTTGGCCCATATTAAATGTTGGAGAAAATAAAATCTCTGTCTCCCACATGCGCACTCGCTGCGCTTAAACGTTGCGAGCGCCGAGTGGAGACCTTTATCTGGGGTGTAATATGCATAATTCTGAACTTGGAGACGTTTGCCACGCAGGATAAAAAATCCCTGAGTTCTCAGGCGTCAAGGCGGTTATGGCGATGGGGCCTCCGCCGCTCCGGGGATTTGTCTAGTACTATTTTTGTTACTCGCGCCAGGGCCTCGGGTTGTTGTACGGTGTACTCTTTGTGTGATCGCACCGGAGTCGCGCTGTATCTCCATCTGGATAAACAGCAACAAACACCGCGAGACGCCTCGAAGTTCGAGCCCGTTCCCCTGTAGCTTCGAGCTTCCAATTGCCCTTTCGAGCGCAGAATTGATATCAGATGCTTGATCTGCAAGTCCGTTGCAAGTGCCGTGATCTCGGTTCAATCGTCTGAATCTTCTGCAGCGCAGCGTACCGGTCTACGAAGTAGTGATAGTAGTGGACTTACTCCGTAGTCGTCGGAGCGCGTGCCATATGGATCACCGGCCAGAGCATCGTGGATCTGATCTTCACGGAATATTATGGAGTCGCAACGTCCTACCAGAACTAGTCCAACTCGCTCGATCTTTCTCGATCGTGCAGCATCGGGCGAGAGCTCGGTCGATGCTCGGCACTTGCAACGTGCTCTAGACGTGCCCTTATCTCATACACTATCTGGTCTGCGGCGTTCGTCTCTGCGGCTCGAACACTCTATGGTTCGATTTTGTATATCTGGGGCCGCCTCTAGGTAAAGCTTTTGACGTCATTATGACGCGTTTTGGGGCATGCGGGAGAGTGTGGAGTGGACGTGCGCCGGCGGCCGGGTTCACTGAACTGGCTCGGCTTCTGTCCCAGCAAATGACAGGCTGGGGATATAAGTTTCCGGCTGATTCTGCCCCTTCCCATTCCGACGAGGTCGCCAGGTGATGTACCTACGTTATATACATCCTCAAACTGCGGAGATATTGCTTGGGGCTCGCTTAAGCTCAGTCAGAGGGATTGTGTTGTCGTCAGTGCCGACCTGAGGTAGAGGCTAAAAGTACTGACGGTATATCCACAGTCTGGACTCAAGCCTACGAGGCTGGTAATACTGATACAGCCTGCCGATACCCGATATTTTGAAGCTCACATAGCTCGGCCTGACATGTTTCATTGGCGGATATCTAAACCGAGTCCGCCAAATCACGGGAGGATGCCGAAGTCCAGCTCAGTCCTCTGATAATACCAAATTGTTACACGCTTCTAGATACCTCTCGTTCAAATGCCAATTCCACGCTGTTGCCAATGTCACCGGCATTCTATAGATGTACAAGGCTGCTGTCTGAGAGCTTCCGCGGTTTATATATAGGTACTTAAAAGGCTAAAATATTGAGTTTATGGGCGCATCCTGGTGCTTGATGCATTGTTATCATGACGATACGAAGCTGTGTACTATGTATATATCTAGCAACCACGGCCATCAGCCCACATGCAAGCCAAATCTACCCTAACCGTCTGTGCAACACGATTGGGTTAAGCTGAGAAATGTGGCTGAATCTAAGCAGCGGCAACGATGTGTCAAGTGCGAGCGTCCTTCGCCCCTGCGATGACACCAGTCTACATAATGCTGTGGCATGGACTGTGACAGTACAGAGTAGTTGCGGATGTTAATTCTCTGATTATCGACTAAACGTTGAGAATGAGATGATTGATGCGATAATTAATGTTATCAAATTGCTAACAAGTGCCATAGTGGCCATATTATGTGTGGTAATATTAGTATAACGCATACGCCACATACCCCGCATCCGCGCATGATATGAATGCTAGTATTATTGAACCCGAGCACACGTTCTTCTATTGAACCTAGGAGTTCCTGGATCGAATGGCGGTGATATGATTGTGCTTGTCTAGGGTCTTGTAGCTAGACATGCGTACTACGTGGAAAATACCAGACGGTTCTGTATGGTACCTGGCGTAATGGAGACCCACGCAGTAGTCGGCCAGCAATGAGAGCCCCCGCTGGCTTCCATCAATTTAATATTGTCTGAAGTTTGTGGCCCGTCTGGTTCCGTCAAAATCATATAAAACAAAATACTACTCAACAGCGCAGAGGTCCTGTGGTTCTAGAAGGTCTCTTATCGCCCCAATTTGCCTATAGGTGCACTGTCCCCCCTTTTAAGGACGACTTCCTCTTTCTCAATATTGATCTCAGGCTGAGATTATTCATCTTTCAGCTCACTACTGCCCACACTGCTGCATTGCTGCATTGCTGCACTCTCCGCATCCACTCACTCGACCACCACCGAGCATTCACCGCACCACAGTCCTGTCGCTCCTCAGGCTCTGTCCCTCTTGACACTCTCGACCTGACATTCCCCCCCCCTTCTCCCCAACTTTCTTTCCTACGAGATTTTCGTCCCCTTTCTTGGGAATTGTTCATCCCGCATTTCTCAGTCCGGAGCACACAGCCATCCATCTTGTCCAGCAGAACTGCCATTGATTAGATCAGTCATACTCGTCTTACTCCCCCCTGCGCCTTGCCTTATCCGACCGCAATCTTTCGTTCCCTTCCCAGTATCGTTTCCGCTGAAGTCTATTCTCATTTCACCGCGACAACCACTTCAATCTGTCCTATCGGTATAGCGGCCGTACAATGATTGCGCGATTCTCGTCCTCGGTTTCCATCTAACTTATACCCACCGTTGCCCTCCCGGCAAATTGAGGCGACAGCAAGGGCGCCCAGACAAACCGGAAGTCCTTTCTAAAAGCTCCTGTTTTTCCCTGGCGCCCGGATATCTACGCATCGCTTGTAAAATCGACTGCTATCTCCACTCGTGCGCTCTCGCACTTTCCTTCCTGACACCGATATTTGTGCCTTTGCCCACTTTTCAGGCGCGTAAAACCGCTCCGGCCAGGCCATCATGTTCCGTAACAGGTACGTTTGTGTGCCGTTCGCTGAGACCAGTGGCCGAGCCTAGGCTGACTTAGAAACTTTTCTTCATCTTGGTTGTAGGCGCAACTCTCAGAAGCCCAACGAGGAGTTGATTCAGCGATTCCAACGGAACTTTTCTGATGTCGTCGCTCCGAATGCTGGCATGAACGCTGCGACGGCAGCGGCGGGCGTTCAGCTTCCTATCGGCCATGGACTTTCAAAGTACGTTGTTTCCTAATTTCTTCCGGAAGACTCTCTTATTTTGTGGAGAGAAATTGATATGCTCTCCCCAGGAAGCTTAATATAGTTTCAAACTGACTTGGTGCAATGCTAGATTTCCCATGGACTCGGGCACTATTTCGGGACATTCGACGCAACATACGCAGTACATGGCGCCCATGGTCGACCCCAACTCAGTTCAATTCGTCAACCCGCTCAATCAGATTCATGGCTACTATACTCCAAACTCGGGAAATCTGAGCGCTGGATACCATAGTCCGGCTGGTGACCTTCATACGCCTGGGATGGGATTGAGCATGATCACTCCCCTTTCCCTTTCGCAGCATGGCCAGATCCCCACAAACAGCGCAGGAATACCCATCGATCCGTTCAGCCAACAATTTATCTCACCGCATTTCAACAATCCGCAACCGTTCGCTCCACATGTAGCATTCGCACCCAATGGATTCGTTCAAGGTGATCTCGGGTTTGATGGTTTAGACGAGTCTGTTGATGAAGGGTCTTTGAATGATGTTGACATGCAGGGCAATGCTCAGCCACATATGGCTTCAGCGATGCGAGGTCCTGACCCACAAGAACTACAGCTTCCGGGTGAAAAGTAAGGTCATCGCTCCTGTACTATCTACTCGGCTAACTCGGTCCTAACAGTTTCCGATATAACGTTACGTTGCGAGCACCAACAGCTATGATCAACCACCAGAACGAAATCCCAGTGACATATCTCAACAAAGGACAGGCGTACTCTCTGTCCGTTGTCGACACGGCGCCTCCGCAATCAACCTCGCAGCCAATTAAGTACAGGACATTTGTTCGTGTTTCGTTCCAGGATGATGAACAAAGATCAAAACCCGCGGCTTGCTGGCAACTCTGGAAAGAAGGGCGTGGAACAAGTGAAGCACACCAAAGGGGCGGAAAGCTGCAGGCCGTTGAATTTGTGGATCCGGTTCAAGGTAGTCTCGACGACAAGAACCGGCAGTTTCAGCTTGAGAGCTCATCTTTTGATGGATTCTGTGTTACGTGGACCGCCAACCCAACAACCAACGCGTCAGACTGTGCCATCTCCGTGCGGTTCAACTTCTTGTCTACTGACTTTAGCCACTCCAAGGGCGTGAAGGGTATTCCGGTTAGATTATGTGCAAAAACGGAAATCATCAATGGCGACTCCCCGCGAGATGGTAACCAAGAGGCAGAAGTGTGCTTTTGCAAAGTCAAACTCTTCCGTGACCACGGAGCCGAGCGAAAGCTGTCCAACGACGTTGCCCATGTCAAAAAGACCATTGAGAAGCTCCGCCAGCAAGTACAACAGAATGAGATGGGCGCCGGCAATTTCGGCAAACGCAAGCGCAGCAGTGCCGCTGTCGGCTTCAAGACCTCGGACGCGCGTCCTACCAAGTTGTTCAAGCACAAGCGTACCTTGTCTATGAGCTCACAAGATGGTGGCATCGGTAAGATAAGCGTTGCCGATGACTTGCACGAGAAACTCGCGCTGCTGCAGGATATGTTCTCGTCAACTAGACCCGTCAGCGTTCTTAGTCTGCGAGGTGATGAACGAGACGACCCCGACTTGTTCCCCGTGCAGCTTCCGGAAAACCGCGACTTTGTCAAAAAGGAATTTACTGGCGCCCGTCATATTAGTCTCGACCGCACGGTTATGCAAGAAGTTTCGCCAACCAGCAGCCACATGTCGATCAACTCCCCCTGCAATCCTCTACAGACTAATATTTTCTACGACTCCGAATACTCGCGGCAATCATCCGAGGTTCCGGACAATGGTGGGTTTTTGAAGCACCCAGTCAAGGTCCAGAAGGTCCCTTCAGCAAATGGCGCCACGCCTATGGGCTACATTGACGCAGTGGATATCGATCCCACCTACAGACCTCCAGCAGAACGTCGACCCAGGCCGAGTAAGTTTTACGCTCACTTCTTAGAAATTTGAAACTAATGGGACTCTAGTTGCGTGCTTCTATGTGCGATTCCCCACCAATCAAAACCAGGATGATTACTATCGTGCTGTCTACCTCACCGAGCGAACAGCCCGTGACCTCATGGAGAAGATTTCTGTGAAGCAGCGAATAGACCCCCAGCGTATTATGCGCGTGCTCCTGGTCAAGGAAAATGGCCTCCGCATCATGGTTGATGACGATGTGGTTCGTGAGCTTCCTGACGGGCAAGACATGGTGGCTGAGATTTCGCAAACGTCAGCGTATGATGCTTCAGATACATCCGCGCCAGTTGAAGTGGAACTGCGATACTAGCCGTGATCTCGGCTTCTAACTGTGTTTTTGTTGGTCCAGTCACGCTTCTGGTTCACATTCTGAGCAAAACGATACCCTTCTAGCCTCGCTTCAGTTCGCCTGGTGCGCTTGCAGGCATGGGATTTGATGTTAACGGCCTTTTCATATTCGCTCATCTTTTGTTGCGGCGTTCGGGACATTTACCAATCTTAATGCGGTGAACTTAGGGCGTTGGATACGGAGATAATATACGAGTCTCCGGGCAATGATACCCTACCCTTTTCTATTTTCCGTGGAAGGCATGTTGCTTTTGATGCTATTTCAGTCTCATACTAATCTATGACCCCCTCACCATCTTGGCCCGATGAGGCTATGCTGGGCTGCTCGATGAAGATGGCAGCACACGTTCATTTGAACACTTGATGACGACTCTTCCTTTCTTGTTTGCGGCCGCAATTCAGCGGCTTTTTTTGAGGGACGATCGATGCACACGAAGAGATACCCTCACTTCTCAAAATATTCAGTTGACGATTCTGATCTGATTTGCGATGGTTTGCCTTGCATTGAGCTGTGTTTATTGAGCAGCCCCGGGGGAGCAAAGGGCTGCAAGGGGCTACTGGAATTGCATGTCGAACAAATTCATGTATTTAGTAAGAGGGGTGCAAAAAGACGACTTGGGCCCTAGAAGCAGCAGA
Organism: Aspergillus incahuasiensis; assembly: GCA_003719405.1. NCBI lineage: Eukaryota > Fungi > Ascomycota > Eurotiomycetes > Eurotiales > Aspergillaceae > Aspergillus > Aspergillus incahuasiensis. The sequence continues at coordinate 6,690 of RHLP01000576.1, forward strand.
GTCAACGGGGTTGTCAAGCTGAGAAGTTCAAAGTATAGGTTCAGAATACGTTAACCTAGGCGATGATACCCTTTAGAGTAGGTAGAATATCGAAGCTCAACAGAGCTCAATGTATTATAAAAATCATGTCCGTACTAGAAACTCCTAACAAAACATTCCGGCCATGCACTCCCCTGTATTGGCAATCTTCATGCTCGATGGAAGCCCTTCCGAAAAAGGATCCTGGCCCCTATATTGGATTCCAAATTCTCGGTCTCAAAAGCTAATCATGATAGTCAATATGTTTGCTTGCCCCTCAGTGCCTGATTAGCCCACTCATGGACGATCCAGGCAGTCCGATAGTCCAATTTTCAAAAAATTCAGATCTGTGTGATTGAGAATCAATCGCGCAAATCAGTCTCGGTTGGGATCCATGACATCATGCATCTGCAGCTGCTTGGCATCGTCATAGCTGCATTGGTTCTCTGAAATGATGTAACAAGGCCGGATTTGATTGACGGATCGTGCAGTGGGGCTGCATGGTGGGGATACTGTATTTTTAACTTTGGAGTTGGCGTTTGCTTGCTTCAAGGTTATTTTACGTGGCCATACCCCGTACCTGTTACCGTAAATTACCGTAGTATAGGGTTTGTTCCTGAGCGTGCCTGGCATTGGGGGGTGAGGTCGAAAAAGGGCAAGAAACAGCCACGTAGATCTTGAGTAAGAGGACAATCTAGGCATCACAGACCCAGAAGCTTAGCTCTATGGTCTCTGATCTACTCGTTTAGCACATACTGGCCTTTGCCGTCGTACGACACCAGCTGTCATCGCAGTGACATTTGCCACCCCCGTTATGCTCTGCAGCCCAGCTCAGGAATCACAGCCGACTCGGTCCCCCAGCTAAGCTTCTTTGAGTATGGCCATAACGGCGTCGCTGCGGCAGCGCTGATCCCAGATGGAGATAGCCCAGGGTCTGGACTCTGGCCTTGCCCCGGCGCTCGATCGACGACGGGTCTGGAACCTGAGCTTCGAGCCCGCACTCGGCAGCTCGGCCATGAACAGTCAAACCAAACGGCGCCCGCGTGGTTGTCGTGTCCACTAAGCCCGCTGGCAGATGAGCTTATCTCATGCTGAAAGCCCTGGGATAAGGTTGCGGCCTGCCTTGGCTGCGGAGTTGAGTTCTGCTGTACCTATATGGAGCTCTGGGCTGCACTGACCACCGGGCCTGGGGTGGATGGATCCTTGACCGCGGCCTTCCGGCTTGCTGGGGTTCTTTATGCGGGCTTCCAGCCTGCTAGTGATGTCTGTGCTCCCTCCGGCTTGCTTCTTACTATGCAGGTTCCCTGTAGGGTCTTGGGATGTGGACTGGACCCTGCGTTGCCGCAGCCATGTTTGCTTTGTGCATGAGTGCAAAGCTTATAAGAGGGGGAGCTATGCTTTAATGGAGACTTTCGTGTATAAGATCCTTCTGATACCCATCTAGGTAGGATAGGCCAGACATGAAAGAGACTATTGGGATCAAAACTACCGTGGGCGAGGACACGGCGGGATCGCGCCTTCCTCGTACCTTCCCAGAATGGAAGTGACGCTTCTCAACCCGAGTAACACAGCTCTTCTTCCCTCTCTCCCTCTTTCTCTCCCTCTTCCCACGCAATCTCCCTCCTCTTCCTAAGTTTCTGTCATATCTCGCCTTCGATTTTGACTTTGTCCTCCGCTTGCTCTCATAACATCGTTCGTTCTCGCTCGTCCTCGTTCGCTCTCTCATCTAACCTGCCTTCAACCGTTCTCTTTCTGGATCCGCACTCTCCTTGCTCTTCTCTGAGAACTTGACAACATGGCCTTCAAGCTCGCCCTCCTGCTCGTTGCCTGCCTGTTGGTCTTTACTGGCTGTGCCCATGGTGGGTTCCATGTAGTCTCAAGCTGATCGTCTTCATCGTGTCTGACGACGGTGTTATGACAGAGAACGTGAGAGACTTTGATCCCCTTGTGTACAAAACTCCCCCAGAGGGTCCCTTGAGTAAGCTTATAACTTGCCCTTCCACTCTTTCTTCCTCCTACTCTAACGCTACATGTTGAAGACTACTACGAGGTCGTCAATGAGGTCCGTGCTGAGCAAGTTCCCGCTGTTGCACCCCGTGCCGGTAAGTTTTTGTCCATCCATGATCCACTGGTAGTGAAATGCTGACCCAGTATATTCTCTGCCGAAGACGCTGTTACAGTCACCGTTACCGAGACCGTTTGTGGACCCGAGGGACCTACTTCTGCCGGAGAACCGCCCATCTTTTCGATCCCCGAGACCACCCTCGTAACTGACACTGACACTTCCGGCCCTGTCCCCACAACCATGCAGCCTCCCGTCTCGTCTCAGTCGTCTGGAGCTGATGGTGTCACGTCTGTCGAGCCTACTTCGACTGGAGGTTCTAGCTCCTCTCATGGACAGACTACTACCACGCTCCATACCAGCTCGTCCGCTTCTGGCACATCCACCTCTGTGGACAGCTCTGAGGCACCCACCGCAACTTCAATCTCTCCAACTTCGACGGCTGCTCCTACTGCTAACTCTGGGTTTACTCAGGGCGGAATGAGCAGTGTTGTTCTCGCGTTGGCCCTGACTTTCGTTCGCGTCTTTGGGGTCTAACCTGTTGCTATCCTGCACTCGTTATTGGTCCAATGACTAGTGGACAAGATTGCGTGCTTTTTTTTTTCTTTTACTGTCGATGGCAAACACATCGGACATACTGTTTTCATTTATGCCTTTGGATGCAAATGTGGCTACACATGCTGCTCCAACTAATGCCGAGATGACTCGCTGTGGGGGTTTGTTACCAAGCAGGCGTTATTGCACATCTTACATCTAGCCAATTAATTGATTGTAATCTTGCAATCTTTCGTGCATACTTCTGAAGAGACTCATTGACTCTCAATTCCATCAAAGGAGTGGACAGGTAGCCTAGGTTTTGGGGTTAGAGCTGGTTACCTACTTGGGGGTGGACTGTGGAACGGAGTCTAATGTGGGCAGATATAATGCATGTGGTACTATCTATGACCACTTGGCCTATTATCGATTATGTATAGTATAACCGTAGCATGAACACCCATGATCCAAGTCCCGCTTATCTCATGGTATAAATGTTCCCTGCAACCGCCAACGCCGGATATCTCAGAGCCAGTCAAGGCTCGGAAATGCAAACGCCGCTATATGAACGATGCAAACGATTTACACAGCGCATGTACCCATTGACACTTTCGAATGTATGTCGCATATATGAGCTTGTCGGTTATGACGAGCAGAGGCCCTATGTACCGTGGACCAGTTGGTGAAACATAGCTCGAGCGCTGCGGGTGTGAAGAGTCGGAATGGCAAGAGGTATACTGAGTGATGACGAGTAAGTAAGAAGCGAAAAGGTCAATCCTGAGTCGACGTCGTCCAGATGGTTATATATAATTGAATGAACATCGAGGTACGGAGCCTCGGGGTCAAGCCCGTAGGGCATGTGGTTTGGAGCTCCAGGGATAGGATGGATCATGGCGAAAAGACCTCGGTTGTCGAGACCTTTGGGAAGAACGGTGGTGCGTCTAGTGTGAGAAAAGGACCTTGCCGTCATGAGACCTTCAGTGCATGATTATGAGCGAGAGACCGTCAATCCAAGCTCCACAGCTTCCTGTGAGTCCGGCAATCTTATATCCCAAAGGAGGAATCAGGTTGTATCTATAAATCCTGTTAGCAAGAAATTCTTGAGGTACAACGGTTGTTACATACCCTGAACCTCCGCTTGCATTGCCAAAGACGCCGGATTTCCTGCCCAGGCTGGTCAAGATCTCAATAGCGTCGATCCAGTGTCCCGCACGAACATAGAAGCCGAGGAGTATTTCTCCGCGTCGCGTGTCTGCGACCATATATTAGAGTCGGTGGCAAGCAAGGCCGGTCAGGTACAAGGCTTACCTAGCACAAAATCTTCGGGCTTTCCATCCCGGTTCCCAAACAACTGACTTGTCGCATCCTCATAGAGGAATTCCAGTCCATGCACCTTGTCATTGTGATAGATTCTCACAGACGTTAGGAGCTTTTTGTATTGGAAAGCGCAATCCAGAAGAAGCTGTTCCGGCTGGCTTTCGGCAAGTTGTGAAATCCCGAGCTTGCATCCACGGTAGCCAACACCCTTGGGCAGCTTCACCTGCGAGTTCTTGGTCTTTAAGCTGCTGATGGAGTCGACAGTAAATGAACCGAGAGTGCCAGAAAATATGGAGATTTTGATCTGTTTCTTTTTCTCTTTTTCGGTACCGAATACTCGTTGTCGCAGCTCGCTCTCAGTCACAGTAACTTGTTTCGGAAGTCCATTACTAGTAGACTCGGTGTTAATATACTCGAGGTAATGACGGCACACCTGATCCCCTTCAGCATAGAGCTCGATAAAAGCTATTCCAGTGGTCGCAGTCAACAAGATTTTGCCGTTTTCAACCGGCCAAGCCTGAACGCTGTCATCTGAGCTCATAGGGGCATCGTTGGGTAGTCGGAAGCAAGGGTGGAAACGGAAGCGCAAAGTATCCAATCGATGCCACGAGCATTCGTCCTGTGGCAGGCACGGATGAAGACCCTGTGTCTTTGTCCGCGTCGAGAAGGGTTCCCGAGTCACAAAGGAGCGGTTGAGACGAACGTAGTCTCGGAGCATGATGCCTGACTCTTGATGCGGGCAGCCAAAGAGGTGGCCGACTTCGTGCAGGTGGGCTCCAATGCCAATATTGGCAGACTCCCAGCTAGAACCAGCCTGGCCACAATCGTTGGCAATATAGTCTGTGTTTGTCCGAGTGCAGTCCGAGAATGCATCCACTATCTCCTCCAAGCTTGACGGGTAACTCTGAAGACAGTGAGACCCAAACATTGCCATTTTCAGGTCGCCGCTGCTTGAGCCCAAGGCCGCGTGACCGGTTATAGTTTGTGACTCCGTGTCCCAATGGGAGTCGAGGAGCATAACGGAAACGTACTGTTTCTGACCAGGTTTCAGATGAAAATAATCCTTCACGGCCTCCTGTGCGATACGGAAAAGCTCATCTTTTTTCGCGGCTGGGCCATATTGCTGGGCAAGCTGCAGGTCCCGAAGCTCCGCAACCGTTTTCTCTGTCCGAACAATGTGAACCTTGGCCTCATTCCGCATTTGACCATTTGAGGCATCCCGATTGCTAACGGTACCTGGCTGCCACTCTTCTTCAAAACGGAAGCACCGTCGACCGAAATTATTACGAAACATTTGTTCCCCGGTGAATGCTTGCCAGAGATACGCAGCCATCCGGTATTTTCGAACCGCAATTTCAAGATCGTTGCCCTCGCGATTTGCCTTTTCTGGCACGGCATCAAACGTCCCATCGGAATCCTTCCCGAGCAGTATCACAAGATGTAGCGGCGGTGAGTTGGTCAGTGGAAGGTAATTGATGTTGATCCATGAGGAGTGGGTTGCATGATGGAGGTTGCCAGACGACGACTTAGTTGAAACAAAATCAAGGCGTAGACGATTCGGACCAGGGACCAGATGCACAAGAGCTTTGAAATGGGACGAGTTGACGGGCCAGGAGACTTGAGGAAAGTTGTCTTGGTGATGATTAACCGTGATACTTCCGTCCATTGGATGCTGCCGCGGGTCTCCTACTTGACCATATATTAACAGGACCTTTTGGTTAACCTGCTATGGTTAGCTGAGCAGATCATGGCAGCTTCTTTGAGAACATACCCATGCATTGTCTGTGATTGAAACGATTTTGGGCGCGTAGGGAGATGATGGTCCGGGGGACGACCGGGGTCCACCACCGTTGACGGAGAGCGAGCTACCACCCTGTGAGATCACGGTAAGGTCAGGTATAAGAAGACGGGGAGGGTCGCACATACGAAGTAACTATTCCGTTGGGAGGGGGACACCGAGGGATTTGGGCGTTGTTGAGACACAGTAAGGGGAGAACTCGCGCCATTGGAGTTACCATTGGTGCCGTTCAGCGCGGGTAGATTCTGGGTGGAGAGATTGGGCTTGATAGACGACGGTGGAGTGACAGAACTGTACGATGCTGAGTCGAGAGTCGAAGAGGATTTCCCGGAGGTTACATCGCCATTGGACTGGGTACCATTGGACGTCCCGTTGGACTTCTCTGTTGATCGCGACGGGCTTCGGAAGCTAGACCGGGAGCGACTGCGGAGGTTTTTGAATAGCGGCATAACGATGTAGCGTTTGACGCAGTCTCAAGAGCTGTAGGGAAAAGGTGGTTTAAGGCAGACGCCGGCAGCCGTGCTCGAGTCGTCGGGATATGGTTGGACGAATTAGGAAGGGGCGGCCCTTTACAGATATCGCCCGTCTTCCTCAACTCCAACAGACTGTACGAAAAAGAAGCTGTATAGAAGCGAGAGGCGATTGGCTGCCAGGAGCGAGCGACAGAGTTGAGCAAGTGTCTAAGTCAATCTGGAGAGGAGGCAGGGAGAAGACTGGCGACCGTTTGCGGAGGATGTTGACAACCCCCCACACCCACTGGAGCTTCAAAAACGAGCGATATCAATGCCGACCAGCTACAGCTCATTATTAGCTAGCGACCGGTAAGAAAGATGACATAAAAAAAGAAAACAGGGCAGAGCTGGGCAGCTGTACTTGGCGAGGCAAGAAGCATTGGCAGCGACCGGAGTGGGGAGCGCTGGCGGCTGCATAGCATTGCAGGATGCGCCCAAGTGGCAGGGAGGGAGAGGTGAGACGGCCGGTCGCATTGTGATCAGGGCGATAAACAAGCAATTCACCTACCTTTCTGGTCAGGACAGTGGTGGACAGTGGACAGTTGTTGTCTGTGGAGGGAGAGTCGCGAGAGAAGACCAGGATAACCAGAAATTCTGGCCTGCAAATAATAATAATAAAGCTGGTATCAAGGCAGGCTGAGACATAAAACAAAATGGCATAGCTTGAAGAGTGGGTCGGTGGCCTGGATAGCACTTGTCTAGTTTCACCTGCGGCGATCTGCTATATTTGTCTCGCCAACGTTAAGCTGATGTACATACAGATACAGACATGCAGTGATCCCGTCGGCCCATATTGAACTGCCGATGTAGCAGCGTGGTACAAGTACGTATGCCTCTCTTCCCTTTTCTCTGTGTTGATTGCAAGTATAAAGCAGCTCTTATCTATTCAGCTTGACAGACACGAAATCTTTAGCGCTCTCCTATTGCATCATCTGCTCCACGTCATACACTCCTTGGTTCCTGTTCCTGGCTCAACGTCTGCTTGTTTTGCTCCTCAGGTGTGGACCTTATCTCTGTCGTCTCTGGCCCTTCAATTTCTGCCTCTGGACGCATAATCTGTCTGCTTTATCGACATACACCGTTGGTAGCACCACTAGCTATCCCGTGGTCGAACAGAAAACGTCCATATGCAGAGCCCAACGGTCCAACCTCCGGTCAGAATAATGTCTGCGTCGTACGCCGCCACAAAAGGGGTGATATTGCGGATTGTGGCCCAGAATCAAGGGGAATGCACGATCGGAGAATTTGACGGGCTATTGAACGGTCCAACTGGCGCCCCATCCCAGATTCCAGTGGGTTTCAAGGAGTCGGCATATATAGTTCTAGGTCTTACGTACGCCGTATCGACAAATAATTTGTGAAATATGCACCTGATCTCTAGTTTGTACTGACAGTAGTATCAAGATCTCGATCTGTGGCTTTGCAATTGCTCGTAGACTGTAGCAGATAAATCATGGGCGTCAGGCTCTTAAGTGGACGAACCGGGGAATGAGTCGCGATGGCACGCCGCACGCGTTTTCTCGCTCCACACGAAATTGCAGACTGCAGAATCCATGATTGTTTCCCCGGACAACAACAAAAATTCTCTCCGGACGGCCTCGATCTCGACCTGTCTACATATTTGGCCTGAGTATCTAGGTGAACTCTTTCGACTACGCCATCGTCGTCATTTTCTGATCCTGTCGAGATCTCGTTCCCCAGACGCCCTCTAGTGCATCTCGCGTGCTCCAATTGGGTGTCAATTCCTTCTCCTGCCAGCCGCCCTCCAGCTCCAGGGCTTCCCTCCCCACTCTTTCTGGATTCCGGACATCCCTTCTTGGATCTTGAGTCTCATAATCTTCGTCCCTTGAACCCTGCTTGGTCAACCTCGTCATTCTCTTCTTCGGCTTCCGGTTTATGGTCCCTTCGGTCGTTCCAGTGTCACCCACCTAAAGAAATGGTCCTGTCAAACCCCGAGAAGACAATCCGCAAGATTGATATTGCTCAGGTATGTGTCAATTAGGCTCGAGCGGGATATCTATAGATAGAACTTTACATCTTGAAGAACGGAAAAGGCTAACGCTCGCCTCATGATAGGTGTCCCTCAACCTTCAGGACCGCCTCGGCCTTGCCAAAGTCAAGTACCAGAATGGCCGACTTCCCTCGCGCCAGAACGGTGGGCTGCATATTTCTTTTGGTATGGACAGCAGCGACAAACCCTCCGACTCCTCCTCGGATGTCTCCAACAGCCGTTGCGAGACGCCTTTGACCTCCCCCCTGCGAGCCTCGTCCTATTCCTATTCGAAAGAGCTCCCTCGCTCGTCCAGAAACAGACATGCGGCAACTTTCAACTCCAGAGTTATGCAGCCCATGCTCTCTGCCAGTCGAAAACGTGTCCGGTCTGATTCCGCTGCGGACCGTGACCACCCAGCAAAAGTATCTCGGGCGTCGTGGAAGAGTTCGTATCAATTGCCCGAGTCGTCTCCGGGCTTTCGTCGTCATACGGGCACCCGCCGGGGTCGAAACAACCTGCCGCTTATTACGGAGACAGCTCCCACCCGCGAGGCTTCCTCACCAGGTCCAGGATACCATGCCCAGTCGGATGATGAGAACGACCCAGACCTCCCGGTACATAGTTTCCAAGTGAGCTCCGTTGTAGGCTCTTCGCCTCCCCGCACTCCGCCGCCAAAGCATGCCACACTGTCACGAAACAACCGCAACCTCCGACACGAAGACGGAGCAGACCTTCTCTTATACCTAGCCAACTCGCCAACCCCAGCCAGGGTTGCAAACAAACCGCAGGCGCAAGGATTCCCTCCCTCGACGCCGCCTAGTCAACACGCCGTCCTCCCATCTATGACCCCGACACCAGGTGGAGGAATGTTTCCCAATTTTGGCACGCCGAACCAGCAATTCAACTTTGCGGACTTTGTCAACGTGACACCCAGCCCAGCGCAGCCTGCTTGGGGTGGCCGAACACCTGGGGGGCTTGCCCGGACCCCGCTAGCAAGCAAAGACGTCCGGCGACGGTCCAATCTGGACAACCTGCTACCGCCTGGAATTGACAGCCCTAAAATCCGCGAAAAAGGCCCAAGCGCTGTTTTACAGCTGGGTGGCGAGCTCCGCCCTTAACCGTTTCTACTTCCTCTTTGCCTCTTTTCTATCTCATTGTTACCCCTGCCATGGAATCAACCCCTGTTACGACCCTTGATGACCGAGATGTACACCCTCATGTGCCATTGTATCTACCTAATTTCCCTGACCTTCATATCTCCTTATCTTATCCTATCAAATTCTCATGTACAAGCCCAGTCGGCGAACTTTGCGCATCATTTATATCCATACCATCTCCTTCTGTCTAAACATACCCCATACCCCATGCCCATACCCTTTCTTATGTTCCTTGGGCGAATAATGACAGCATTTACTTACAATTATCATCATCATAAAACAATAGCTAGGACTTAGATGCAGCATCTTCTGGGCCAATAACGCATAAGGATATTTTAGAATTAAGCTCAACCATAAATCCTCTCTAGGTTGGTCTCTTCCACCACAGGCCGCGGAACGTGGAGTTTTCTCAGATATTCCGAATGCCGCATGCTGAGTTGTGCAATCCTATATCAAGTTCTCCCGAGGTCTCCGTCAGGCCTAGTCCGAAGTAGGCGGAACCCTCCTCCCCCAATTTCATACGCCATGGTCCTGCAGGTGACCTCTGGGACCCTCTGTACAGAAGTCCTATTTACACCCGCAAGCTCATCAGGAATAGATATTAGCGAGGAGCATGTAGAACTGAACCCAGTATGCACTTAAATTGTGTACCTACCAGAATAGGAAGGAACAGACTTGGGCGGGGGTGCCTGGCCTGTAGGCCTGGGACTTGGGTACATGATAGGAAGGAGCGGCGAACACGCACTTGGGCTGCTCTTTCTTCGAGAAAGCATCCGGCTTTCCATGGGTATGGGAGAACACGATGGGATCAAGGCATGGTTGGGGTCAGCAACTATATATTTACGCACTCGAGAGCACTGACGTAGATCGGCATTAGACCCAATTGATCTACGGTCTAGTGGTATACACACTACGGAGGTAATACTACAAGGAACGCTGAGATGGTCATTCAGATCATTGATTGACCGGATAAATAGAGTACAGGCCAACAAGTAAGAAGCCAAAGCAATCATTAAGACCGCTTAGTCAATCAATCACCAAGAATCGGATTGAGAGCAAACAAAAACGCCAGATATGGGAAGCATCCGACGCTCCAATTCCTGGAGAAGCAAGAAGGTAAATCTGGAAACATAGCAAAAACGTGAACATCATATTTAAGGTTGCCAATTGTCAGTTTATGACGGGGGCACACAGATGGGGAATTCGTGGACATTCAAGCATAAAAGCACAAAAGAAAAGAAGGGACGGCCTGTAATACAGAAAGGAAATGGGGATATAAGACGCCGATCTATATCGCAGTCACAATCGCAGTTCGCGCAGAAGCAGATGGGCCAGAAAATATGGGTGGTCGTACATATGCCAAGGAAATTGGCAAAGGAATGGAAGTGCGAGGACTGAATGAAAGAGAGAAATGCCCGGATGAACTAATCTTGGATCATTTGTGTCGAAGAGAATAAGTTGTCGTTGGAAAGAGCAGTCGCTAGGTTTGTACATGGTCTCATATCGTGAGGTTGAAGGTCAGGTCATTTGCCATCAGCATAGGTTCCAATCGTAAATAGCCCTGGGTCGTGAATAGGTGAAGGAGGGTGTTGCGCATCAGCCATTAATTATCCCGAGGGATGTTGCGTCGTCCGTCAAGTCTCCATGACTTATCTCCTAGTCAAGGAAGAACTCCCTAGACATGACGTCCGATGGTTGCTCATCGACTTGGAATTGAAAGGAGAAGAAGTCGTCGCCCATGGATGGGCCGGTAGAGAAATTCTTTCCCTGGAGCATGTCCAAGCCGTTGTCAAAGGCAGAGGTATTGGCGTAATCAGGGAAAGCAGCCATGTCAGAATCACCCAAACCAAACTCTTGTTTACTAAAGGCGGAGGACGGTTCACTGCTGATGAAGATATCGAGATCAGATGACTGGGAGCCGTCGCTTAAGGTAGGTGCCGTGTGTGGAGAAGATGAGACAGTGGAGAAAGAACATGTGCCAGAGCCTGGGAGAAGGGGAAGGCCCGACTCCTCGAGGATGTTCGCCAATGGTCGTTTGGACGGCGACAAGGGCAGCATCTCATCTTCAGAGCTTGGTGTGAGAGATCGCGGGCTATGGGGCTTGCTTGCGCCGCCGTATCTTGGAGATTCGGGTGGAGTGAAGGTGAACACCTCTGGGGGCAAATAGTTCTGACTGTCAAAGGTAACCATCTCATCTGCTGAACTAGATCCATGGATGCTCATATTTTCGAAAATCTCCGAGGGCGGCGTATTGCGAGAGGTGTCTGTGGAAGAAGCAGCGATCTTTTGTCGAGTCTTTGTCGCCTTGTCTCGTCTTTCATCCATTTCTGGGCGATGCTTCTTAGGGCGACCGCGCTTAGTTGTTTTGCGTACAATTCCCTTGTAACCACCGATGCACATGCCCCTCTGGCGGTGCCGAGTTAGGGCATCGTGCCGGGCGAAAACATTGCCACACAGACATTCGTATGGCTTGTCTCCGGTATGTATCTTGGCATGGCGCTTCAAATCATGTCCGCGAACAAAGCACTTGTCACAGTGGTCGCACTTGTACTGGCGGTCCCCTAGGTGGGTTTGCACGTGCGACTTGATGTTTTCTTTTCTGCCAAAACGACGCTCGCAGCCAGGGTGGAGACACACCCACTTGCCGTCTTCAGGGTCCGGACCATGAATAAAGGCCGCAATCTCGTCAATGCTGACACCGGTTTCCTTAATTGAGGCATGCACACGGGCGTCGAGGTTGAGATTGTCGATTGACGCCAGACGAGGAGAGAGCTTTGCCTTCTGAAGAGGGGTTGGCGTACTTGGTTGTTGTTTCCTTGGGCTGAGACGGCTCGGGGTCGCTGGGCCAATGGGGATCTTGGGCTTCTTTTGATCATCATGACTGGCAACATCTGGGGAGTTGGACGAGGTGGAATATTGGCCATGGCTGCTGGTAGTGAGGCTATCGAAACTGGAACCCTGCTGGTAGTCAAACGGAGCAAAACCATCAACTACAAATGAATCAGTGTTTGGGGAAGAGGGCATTTCAGTCTTCGGCTGAGAAAAGCTTGTTCCAGCCACTCCTTGGAGGGATTTGGTACGTTGCATATATGCCGACTGGCTGACATCGTTTTGCTCCCTTGCTGGTACGATCTGCGACTCTGCGCAAAATTGAGCAAAGTCGACTTCTTTGTTGAAAGGCGTCGTTGCTGGGGAGATGGGGAAATATTCTGTTCTATCCGTCAGCCATGGCACAATCTTGCGTCAACCCGTATGTCGCTTACGTGTCTTTGCTGTTCTAGGAGTAGGGGCGCGATATGAGCTGCTTGGGTTGCAGTGAACAGAGTGCCGTCTCATATCGGCGGTCGTTTGTTGAAGCGAAGATGTGGCAGGCCAGGAGGCACTGTCGAGCAGCTGACCATCGAGTACATTGCTGCTCCCGAGCTTAGAATTGTGGAGTTGCTGCTGCTGCTGCTGAATGAGGTTGAGGTGGTAATTGACAGGTCGGGGGTCCCGAGCCTGATCATCGGCCTTGACAAAATTCGTGTTCACATAAGGTAGGCCATGCGGCGTATAGGCAGGTAAGGACTGCAAGTCATCTTGGCCAAATACCTGGCAGTCGGGCATAAATTGAGAAAAATTGGGCGCAAATTGCGGTGCTGTTTGGTTAGTAATTGACGCATCTTGCACGAGCTGTGATCGCTGAGCTTGAGCTTGCACAGCTCGCTGGTCCAAACTTTGGCCGCGGCGATGGGCATGATATCTGTGCAGTGCCTGTGGGGTGAGAGTCGGGGGTTTGGCGGCGTCGAGCGCGGAGGGAGTCGAGATCTGCCGTCGATGTTGACGATGACGCCCATGAAGGGTACTTTGTGGATTGGAAAGCATGGTTGGGAAACTGGCAAGATACTCGTCGCGCGATCGAAGGACCGGCAGGTGACAGATCACTTTGATGCAATGCAGGACTATACATATCAGCATATGCAGGTCGCATATACAAGGCAGGCGATATACCAACCTCACGCAGTGCTGCTAGCCGTCGGGCTGGAGCCACGCAGATGGGGCACGAAAAAAGACCGCCTGTACCAGTGTCAGTGAGTGAACTCCCGAAGCAAAGGCGCAAACTAGAAGCCGAAGCTAGAGAAGAGCAAGCAAGAAGCGCAACAAAGCAAAGTCAATCCGCTTTAGCTCTAAAAATCTATGCGTGTGGGTATGGGTAGTAGCTTTTGGCTCGGTCTTCGATCAACGATCAGAACTGCGACTGCGCGATGTGAAGCAGATGGAGCGTCTCGGGCCCAGAATCTTTTTCTGAGGAGAGAATCTGGGATGGAGAGGCCAGCCTAAAGGTAGATAAGGTAGGTATTTAGAAGTGGGAACCGAGGAAAGGCGGATGGAGCAGCTGAGGCTATCCACGGTTCAGATCAACAATGGGGATGTTGGCCCAGCAACGCACGTTACGAGGGCTGGCTAGTGGAGCGATATCATCACTGGCGCCCTGGCTAGGACACGGACTCATCGTCTTTAGGCTGCGATCCGAGTCGCTAGCCTATCGTTGGCCTGTAAGGAGCCTCTTGCCCTTGATGGTCGAGACTTTGCATCCTCATAGACGCCCGGCCTTTTGGTGTCTGCAGGGTGAGACATTGTCATTTACTCCCTTTCGTCGCAATAACTGGAGATAGTCGAGGTGATAATCGTTTCATTCATCGATTATTCCAGGTCAAGGGATTGGCGTCGTCAGTGTCAGCACTCCTGCCAATATCCTGTTGGGTAGCAACAAAACATGGAAACTTGAAGCTCTCACGCTATGGAGATCGCTTGATGCCTCGAGATCCAGGCCGCAAATGACATCAGAGCAAACAGATGGGTCCGGACTTCGAGAACGCGACAAACAATGCAAACAGTGCATGTGACTAATCCATTTCAAGGTCCCCTGCGCTAAGCCTATTTCAAAGTTTGCTTTCACGTGACCGCACAATCGCCTTAAACGAGCCCACTCTTCCGCCTCTACAAGATCTTTTCGCAAGTTCGCAGTAAGGTTGAGGAAGACAAGTTCTGTCGAGGTGAGCATCTCCCAGATACCCAGCAGTGCAGAGGCATGCATCTTCCATTCGACATCGTTTCCTCTCAGCGTCTTTCTCACCAAACTGCAAAAAGTGTGGCTTCAAGCGCACAACCTCGCAGCGGCAGAAAAGACGCAGAGGCAAAATGAAGCCCGGATGAAGAACAGCCCCTCGCTCCCGTTAAACACCACACCAAACAACTACTAACATGACCACCCCAGGCCTACATCATGCAGATCTTCGTCAAGACCCTCACGGGTAAGACTATCACCCTCGAGGTGGAGTCTTCCGACACCATCGACAACGTCAAGTCCAAGATCCAGGGTGCGTTTGCCTTTTCTCTACCATCCCCGCCACGCCACACCAACTAACAACGGCAATAGACAAGGAGGGAATCCCCCCTGACCAGCAGCGTCTGATCTTTGCGGGCAAGCAGCTCGAGGACGGCCGCACTCTTTCGGACTACAACATCCAGAAGGAGAGCACCCTTCACCTCGTCCTGCGTCTGCGTGGTGGTGGTAAGAAGCGCAAGAAGAAGGTCTACACCACTCCCAAGAAGATCAAGCACAAGAGGAAGAAGACCAAGCTCGCTGTGCTCAAGTACTACAAGGTTGATGGCGATGGCAAGATCGAGCGTCTCCGCCGTGAATGCCCCTCCCCTGAGGTATGTTGAATCCTTTCTCATTGTACAAGCATATGGGTACTAACTAGCTCTTAGTGCGGTGCCGGTATCTTCATGGCTGCCATGCAGAACCGCCAGTACTGCGGAAAGTGCCACCTCACCTACGTCTTCGACGAGTCCAAGTAAATGGGCTAGCTGGGTCTCGCCTTTTCTCATGCCGGTCTATGTCGGTTGAGGGATGGTGATGTTAGGGTAGGACGTGTGCGTTTGGATCGTTCTACAGTGGTATTTGAATCAGGACCTTGAAATACTCTCAATATAAATCAACAAATTTCATAAGCCAAACTCATCTAGCCGGGGTATCTGCCGGTATACTAGTAACGATAGTAATATGTACACATAGCGACCGTATAAACATAAGCAACAAGACACAGAAAACTCGACCTCGTCCTACCTCAGGACGACGGGTAACCAGCCTTGAGGTTGTCGTACTGGCTCTCAGGGTAGCTGATGGCATTCTGCGTGCGGTCCAGGTTGTTGACGCCTCCGACGTCTTCGACAAAGGTGCCAATCAGGCTACCATCGCCCTTGTTCGCGGTTTTGCCGCCCTTATCAGCACTCGTCTCCCACCACATAGCGCCGCCGAGCTTGCGGTTCTGGATATAGGCGGCCTTGATGTCGGCCACGGCCACAGTATCGTACGTGACCATTTCGCGAGAAGAGGGATCATATGACCACGATGCGCCAATGTTGGTGTCCAGCTGTTCGGTGGCTCCGGCTCTGGGCAGCGCCTTGTAGTCATACACTCCCTGCTCCCAGGTACCTTGGCCAATTCCCGAGTAGGCTTGGCCAGGACCATTGGTGTTCTCAAAAGCTCGGCCATAGATCGGCATACCTAGGACGATCTTGTTTGATGGGACCCCTCCCACATTGATGTAGTGGTTCACGGCTTGTTCAGTGTTGAACGGGGTGGAGGCGGGGTTGCTGGTGGAGGGATAAAGGTTCGCCTGGTGGCCAGATGTCTGGTCCCAGCTACCAGCGTAGTCATAAGCCATAAGGTTGTAGAAGTCCAGATAAGGAGTCATCTCTGACAACCGGAGTTTGTTGTAGTTGGTCGGGCCTACAATGTGAACGTTAGGCGTGTATATATCTTTTTGTGTTAGTAGCACTCACCCGCCGGCACAGCCACGGTAAGCTGGAACCTCCGCGAACCCTGGACGGCGTTCAGAGCCTAACATAATTAGCACCGATATAAAGCAATAGGAGATGCACTTACATCACGGCATTGCTTGAGGAGATCAACGTAGTTCTGCGCCTGCTGATCATCTATGCTCTATTAGCTGCGCTATCACCGTCTCGGAAGCACGTAACCTACCCTGGGGATATTCCCAATCGATATCAATGCCTAATATTGATCAGCAGCTTCCTTATAGCAGTCTTCCGAGTCAAGACACACCGTCGAATCCAAGGTCGGTAATGAGCTTAGTCGCACTCTGTGCAAACTTGGCCCTGTTCGCCGAGGTACCGGCCCCGTTGGTGAAGTTGGAAGAATAAGTCCAGCCTCCAATCGAGAGAAGAACCTTGAGCTGTCTGTTCTGGCGCTTCAACAGCCCAAGCTGCTTGGCACAACCATAGACGTTGTTTCCGGTATCATTCCAAGAATCGGTGGGGTAGTGCTTCTCAACATCGGACCAGGTGTCAGAAAGGTAACTGGGGGGTTCAGGTCAGCCCAAGCCACCGAGAAGGTTCAATTCGGGCACTTACACCTCGCCAGTCTCCGGACGGACATTGGCGAATGCATAGAGGATATGGGTCAGTTTCTGGGCGGGGAGATCTTGGGGGTTGTAATTGCGGCCGTAGATGGCCTGTCGATCATTAGCCATGTTTACTCGTCGGCATGTTGAAGAGGTAGCAATGTACATACCCAATTGACGAAGTAACCAACGGTTTTATATTCTGACATGTTGGGTAAAGATGAGTTGATCGAGAATTCGGGAGTCCTGTGCTGTAAGCCAAATAGAGAGGTGTTAATTCCAAAATAATGAAGGTAAAGAGTGACCAGTACGATGGGGATCGAGGCAAGATATAGAGCCCGAGCCAAGACCATATGGAGATGCGGAGCTCAGACGAAACAGAAGAGAGTAAATACTGGAGCCTGCTTCGTACCTGCCTTGAACCAAGAATAGCTGTGTCTTTGAGCGACAACAAATGTACCTGAGACTCCGCGCCTTATACTTCAGGTACCCAAGTGGCGCGCGTGGCTTGGTAGCGGGGAGCAACGAGGCGGTGCAGATAGGGCTGGCTGTGGCTGTGACTTGGTGGGACGTGCTGATTAAGCAGAGTGGAATTGTATGGAGCAGAGGAGCAGAGAAGAGCAAACAGCACGACAGCGACGCTATATTTATACCCTTTCGTGCTTGTATTGACTGTCGAGCGGAATGCATGAAAACTCAACACGAGCCAACACGAGACCTAGACCATCGTCATGATCGTGCTGTCTGACCCATTCGCCTATGTAGGCATTTCAGCGGCGTCGAATTGTACGAGGGTGCCTGCAGGGGCCGTCCATGCTGCCATCCGACCAATATCCTCGTCCCGAGCCAATAAGATGAGCCACAAATGCAAAAGAAAGCAGGGGCATCTCGCGGAGGAACAGGGATGCATTTTCCAAACTATCAGGCATGGTCCGTCTGGTGAGTCGTCACGAGATGGCTGTCAGAGTTCGATTGGCATGGAAGCCACTGTAGGACAAACACCCCCCGATGGGAGTCGGGGTTCTTTTCCATCGCACATCAGCCTTTCGGACAGTGAGGGTGAAATTATTGTAGGTCTGCTGGAAAAAGTTTGTTTTGTCTCCGGCTCGAGTAGCAGCCGGTTTGGGGGACTCTCACATGCGGATGAGGCTACGGGCGTCGAAAGCAGTTGGAGTACCCAGCATCATGGGAACGCATGGATCTGGGGTTGCAGTGTCAGCTCTGGGCCATGGGTATGACCATGGGTAGTATTGACTTCGATCATCTCGGTGAGGATCAGGCTATAGTCTGGAATGCTAAAGTATCGAATAACGGGGTCTGCGCACTGATGCAAAGTCTTGGTGGGCTTTGCGACGAATCCCAGAGCCACATGATGTTGCCAAACTCTCTGCCTTTTTAACTCTGTTAATCCTCCCAAAGCCTAAAATCAAAAGCAACAAGCTGTCTGTTGACGACTTTGTTGTATCAGAGCGGAGCTTCTCGGCTTTCCCTTAGCCTGCAAGGCCTCAGCTGAACTCCCCACTAACACATCTCCACCATGGCATCCACATCACATTACTGAAATACTGCAGGGGTCTGGTCGTTGTCGACATCATCGAAACTTCAACGGAGAAGTCCGAAATGATTGTCGGTTGAATGGAGAAAGCAAAGTCTTTCTCCCCACTAACGAGCGAAACCCCACAGGCGCGTGTCGATCTCAGCTGATGGTCCCATTGCTGTCGCCCGATGCCACTGTATAGCTGCTGCTACGGCAAGGTAACTACCGATGGTCGAAGGTTGCAAGACTAGCGGTCAGTGACTTGAAAGTTGATGTCTTAGAGGAACCCGTATGTTGGAATTCGAGCAAGACATCAGTGACCGCCCAATGCTTATACCGAGAAACATCACGCAAACTATATGAAAATGTGGAGACCTCCGCAAAATGGACATGAACTTCAGATATGTAGGAAATATTAAAGCAAAGTGAGGCATAGCACTGTCTTGACAGATAGAGAAATTCGAACGATGAATGTAAACCAGCATTCAAGGGGATATCATCGCCATCATATCAATGAACAGTAACATGGTGAAGGAGAAAAAGACTAGTCTTCATCCTGCATCAAAGTGAAATCAGGTTGATAAAGCGACCTGCGCATATGAGATAAGAATGCATGCCATGCCAGCCAGCGAAAGAAGACATAAGAGTTGTCGTAGAGTCGGTCCATCGTGTCATGCATACATCCGTCTATCTTTTAACAAAGCAGAGCCCATTCCGAGGATCTAGGGCAATACTGCACTCAAGGGTGGGATCGGATCCAAGAAAGGATTGCGTCCAATGCTGGGTCTTCGGCAAGCCAGTGACCGGCTCGTACGTCAGCGGCTCGGAGATCTGCAACGATATGCTGGTTCGAGATCTGTGCTAGTTCCTGTACATCGTCAAAGGTGTCCATTGGGTGCGGAGGGCGAGGCGAACCTGTCGTAAAGTGTTGCTAACAGCTTTCATTGGGCCTGCGTGCTGTGGCCCCGGTCTCTGTCCGCGTAGGAGGCCGTCTCGATGGATGGCCCAGCGCTTGGCTGCCGCTGCTCGAAGGTAGATCCGATGGGCCTGGAACCGCCGGGCACTGCCGTCAAGAATGACCCTGGTACTGTCAGAACTATATTCAAGGCCTCTGAATGGTTCCAAGTATTACCTTCGCAACTGGGCCTTTTCGGCCTCCTCGCTTGAAACGTTCGTCGGGGGAGGGCTAGGGCTATAGCTTGAAGCCATCAAGGCGTTTGCAGCAGCCAGACACTCCTTGAGTACCCTATACCCTTCCTCTGCCTGATCCGCGGGAGGTACCGAAACATTAAGCTGGTTGATATGCACCAGGAGAGTGCGGTAATCGTTCATGAGTTCGGCTACCCTCAGGGCGCGTGCTTGGTTGACTGGTGTATGTTAGTATACACCCACACGGGGAAGGAGGAACATTGCTCACGTCCGTCGGCCATTTTACTTCTCTAGGGTGTTTTGAAAAAGTCTGCTGCGAGTAATGACGAAGAAGAACAGTGACAGCAGGCTCAATGCAATGGTCAAGGAAGAACAGTGGGTTGTCAAGCTCAATTGAACGAGTGCATGCTTCATTCGAATCCGTCCCATTGTTGAGGGCGTGATATCCTTTTAAGCTTATTTTTCAACGGCAGCGCCCTTGAGTAAAACCCCATTCTGTTTGAGACTGTAGAGCACTGCAAGAGTAGGATCATCGTTGGACGTGGCTGGCTGCGCCAATGGCTTGCTGATGCTAGCAGTCCAAGACACATCCCAGCTGGAAAGCCGCCGGACCTGGTGGATCTATAGCGAACGGGCCAGGAGACGTGCAAGCCATGTGCTGTCCAGTCCCAAATAGAATTTACCTACGCCAGGCCCAGAGATGGGGCGCGAACCTAAGCAGCTGTGGCTAGTGACGGTGCATGGATGACACGGCGCTTGCGGGATGATGATGTCGCTGGAGAAGAACCACCGAGCCACCAGGAGCACGGACTTGCTGCAGGGGGTGTCGAAAAGAGAACTGAAACCGCATTGACCGATGCGATAGGCCGGATTACGAAAAAATGGCAAGGGCTTATTCGCTGGTATGGGCATTACTGGATCTCGGAATAGTTCACGACAAGAGCTTAAACCGGGTCTAGACGATCAGGCCAGCTGGGGTCGTCGTTTCGTATCGGGTTTCGCCACACGCTGTCAAGAACCAGGAAAGCATAATTAGCATATGGATCGAAGCGACGGGCGTACATTGGACGGTCGGACAAAGGCATTTCTGGAAGGGGGAGTCGAAGCGAACGCACGAACGGGGAGGAAACCCACTGGGCGGAGCTCAGCCACAGTCCATGCAGTCAACACCAGCTGAACAGGGACCAGATGCAGCCTAAGGCTTGCTCTTCTGATTGATCCCTTTGTTCATAAACCCACTCCTATCCCGTCTTGATAGTCTATGCGTTATTCGGTGGCGACTTTTGGCAACATACCTGGCAGACCGACATATTCCGGAGTCCGTTGTGCTATCGTGAGATCCGAGAGCGATTGATGGGGTCGGCAGCTGCGCCCCGTCAAAAGTGACAGCTCGGGCTCGCGTCCGTCCGACTTGCAGACGCCCTGAGCCTGTAGTATCGTATAACAAGCTTCCCAATATCAATCCTTTCTGACAAGCTGATGCCCGGTTCTTTGAACTCCTATCGCCACACCACCTTCGACTGAGAAATCTGACTACGACGAGAAAAAGCAAGAGCAACTACGCATCGGAAGAGCGCTCAGGTTTGTATCAATTCGTCTCGACATCGTTTGCGTCTACCACAATCACCGATCCGGCTCACAGCCTAGTCCTTCTCGCTGATGGCCTGCAGCCGTTCGTCAATCTCCTCCTCCGTCAGCGCGCGGAAGTTGAGATCTGTGCCTTCCTTGCCGTCTGCCCGAGGACCGCCGACGATGCCAATCTCCAATTCGTGCTTCTTGAAATCCACGCTCAGCACACTGCTCAATGCTGTAATCCCTAGCTCGACAACCTCCTCCCAGCTGCCCTCTGCGTAATCCTTGTTCTTCAGCTTCTTCTCCATGTGGTTGAGCGCCTCCTGCTGTTTTGGACCAGCGGAGGTGGCCTTGTATCCAGCATAGTAACCGGCAGGGTCACACTTGTACAGTTGTGGCCCCTTCTCCAAGTCGACAGAGACCAGGGTGATTGCAACACCGAGCGGGCGCATGTAAGCCTATAACATATTAGCTATCGGCTTTTTCAGATATTGCAAGATACTGACTCGTTGTGTGTAAACCTGGTTGATATTGGCCAGACGCTTGGCAAGGACGTCGCATGGCATCTCGTAACCGTACTTGTATCGGAACTCGGCAGCCTCACCACGAGCACGGTCAACGTAAGCCCTAGCATCAGCGATAGACCCGGTCATCACACAGCCGACCGAAGGGGAGAGCCTGAATATATGCGTAACGGATGAGGGGTCGATCAGTTTATCCTAGAAATCGGTCAGAACGGCTGAGCGAGAGGACGAGTCTCAACGTACGGCAACTTTCTTCTGGGATAACACAACGGCGCAGTTCTTTCCCCTCACACCTATCGAGGTGATATTTGCGGCGGTGATAGCTTTGAACGCATATTCTGGGTTGGAAAACACCTGTCAGCGAATGCCTAAGCTGTGTTTGCGGATAGGTCGAGGGCGGAAGAAATCTGGAAGAGTATATGGAGTGCGTACCGACTTGGTAGAGTCGACCCTGGTCCGAGAAGATGGTAATGTGTCTATCGTAGCCTGCACTTCCTGTTAGTCCACTTGCTGATGAAGTCATGGCGTCTGTCATGTGGCTCCGGGAGCATACCAGACATGATTGTGGTGATTCAAATGAACGAGGCAAAGAGCAAAAGATCAGATTGATGTAAAAGAAAGAGAGCGAGAATTAGATTGAATGCGGAGAGAGAAATGGAGGATGGAAAGCGGCTGGAGCAGAGGACGCGTGCAAGAGGATGCCTGGCTGAAGCTCAAGCTTCTGGCCCGACATAAGCTCTCGTCACCGCCTTCTCTCCCACTCCATCTATCACGCTCAATTGCTGCACGAATCTACAAAAAGAATGCTCTCAAGATGAATATATACTTGATTGATATATGTATCGTCAATTTAACGCATCTCAAATAACAAACATATACGCCGAAGCCGGTAATGCTAAAACGCCGTGATGCCGTCAGGATATCTGAATTTTTGACACTTGACACTCAAAGTAATGATGCAGAGACAGAACGAAGATTGAACAGTCACGAAGAAGGAGTCGAAAATGAGAGATTACTCGCTGTCGCTGCTCGAATCGGACGAAGAGCTGCTCGAAATCTCCACGACCGCCGTCCGGCTCTTCTTCTTCTTCTTCTTGGCAGGCTGTTTCTTTACTGGCTCTGGTTTCGCAGGAGTCTTCTTGTCGTCATCGCTGTCACTGTCGCTGTCGCTGCTGCTAGAAATCTCAATGACAGCAGTTCGATTCTTCTTCTTCTTCACGGGCTCGTTTTGTGCGACACTCTTGCCCTTTTGCGGCGGTGCCTTGAGACTCGACATAGTAAAGACTCTTCCGTCCACCGCAAAGTATACAATCTCCGCGCGCCGCCTCTTTTGGAACTTCTTCAGCATATCCTCATCCAGTTTATCAAAAGCCTCGCCCAGGTCCTCCGTCAGGTCGCCCGCGGTCAGCTTTGTTCGAAATGCGTAGATGGCCTTCCTGTAGTTCTCCGTCGGCGATTCGGTCTGGTCGTTAGCCGGCTTCTCCGTCAGGTCGATGTTAGTCTCCTTGTTGTCCTCGACGTCCTTCTTGACGGCGGCTTGAGCAACATCTCGTAACCGTTGCTTAGCCGCTTCACCCCTCAATCCCTGTAGGTAAGAGAGTAGAGCAGCATCGTGTGTAGCCGGAATATGCTCTAGCGACAGGATATGCTTGAAAAGCTGGATCTCCCTGATTTTCTGGAACTTCCAAGAAGACCGATCGTGGTGGTATTGACTGAGGTAGGCAAGGACAGCAGAGTCGTCAGATTTCTGTTTCGTGGTTGTAGCCGTAGACTCTGCAACCTTTTTCTTGCTCTTTTCCTTCTTTTTCTTCTTCTTCTCCTTGGCGCCCGCATCCGTCTTCTCATCATCTGCTTCTGCATCCTCATCTCCCTCTACCGGCGACGGGGACGGAGACTTTACTCGGGCCTCCGCCGAGAACGAGACCCTCTTGGACTTCTTCGCTTTGTGCTCGCCCTCGCTTTCCTTCCCAGCATTCTCCTCATTCACAGGCGCTAACGCATCCTCGGCATTCTCTTCAGCAAGCCTCCGCTTCTTGCTCTTCTTCTGCTTCTTTTCGCTAGCGGTATTGCCGTTCTGGGCAGCAGTTTCCTTATTGTCATCTTCTTGCTTCGCATCCACGGTCATCAGGGTGACGTCGGCATCGGCATCGGAGTCGGCATCTTTGCTACGCTTGGACTTGGATGTCTTGGAGCTCGGCCGCTTCGACCGCGATTTTTTCTCTTCGGCCATTATGGCGGGGATTGGTTCAGTATGGGCGATCGCTGATGGGATATCTCGAGTCGCGCGTGTCTATAGTTCGAGGCTTCAGGGCTTTAGGAAAGATAGCGACAGGTGGCGGCCTGTAATTTAGGGCATAGATGTAGTCAAGAAATTATCATCGCTTTGGTCTGGGAATTTTTCCACGTGATTACCTAGATTAGATACGAGAAGCACCCCGACAAGCTTGGCAGCGGACGGTCAAACCTCCAAAACACGCCAAACGTGACAAACAACCGCATTTTCCTGAGGGACTGCTACCAGCCTACCGACATAGCGCGCATTAAATGCGCCTTGGAGGTCGTTACTTTATATTCCGGGCTTCTATAAAGCCCTAGCAAATGCCAAAGCTCGCCCGCAAACCGAAGCCCCCACCGCCCTGCGTTGCGCCCTGAAGCCCCGCGTCGACGTCGCGTCCTACGACGCGCGAAAGCAGAGGATAGTGGTCAATTTGTTGGAGGTATTGAACTGGGGGAGGGGGCATAAATATGTCATCACGGCAACCTGCACGTTCGCGTCGCATTGATGACGCCCTTTCGCAGCTTGTCGACTCTCTGACCCCACCATTGCCTCTGTCAGCCATCAGCGACGACTACTCCGACGACCCCGAAGAAGCCCTAGCCGCCGCGGAAGAGCAGCGTCATCATGATCATCTCGAGCATGCCTGGCATGTTTTGGATACACATGCAAACTCCACGGATAATCCAGCTTCGCCGTCGGGGAATCTAGGCATTGGCCGACGAGGGAGCTTAGCAGGCGCAACCGGTGCTGAGAACATAAACAACGCGTCGGACCTGATTAAACGGAAGTTACTACACGAGAATGAGAGCCCCGACAAAGCCGTCCGGTTTTCGAATCTATATTCGCGACTCTTGACCCAACCTGTGCTGTCGCAAAAATGGGGGATACTATATTTGCTCTATCGGCTATCGAGCGCAGAGGACTCGGAAGATGTTGCATATGAGGATGAAAGGCCGCGGAGCCCTTTAATGGATCCAGCCAAGTTACAAAGGATGCTAACGAAGGATCAAAGGACTGGAAGCGGCGTCGCGGCGAGCTCGGAGGATGATGGCCCAGCTGTCAGCTCATCGGCATCCCAGATGGCTGCGCGGGTTGAACGTAAAACCTCGTTACGGCGGACGGACTTGGAAAGAGAAAGAGAACGACTTCCTGTGGATCACGGAGCTGCGCCCGAGCGGTTGCGCATGAGCCGTCAACACGAACCCGCGGATGGTGATTCCGCTGCAGAAGAACAAGTCAAAGAGCCAAGTAGGGATGACGAAAAATCACGGCCTGTCGAATCGGGGCTTTTGCGTGACCTTCCATTCAATCTACAGGGTCTATCCTCGAACGATTTGCAATTTATGTCAACTTCTACACTCAAACTCCCTCCGACCTTGCCAATACCTTTGGTATCACTTTTAAACACACTAGCCGAGCCGTGCTTGCTATATCGGGGTCTTGCCACATTTGTTGAGGGCAGTGAAGGGGGACTCATCAGTCAGAGCCTGCGGGCAGCTCTTTCGAATGAGCTCCGTTCTTACCTGGGGCTAGTAGCGACCCTGGAAGGCGAGATACGCAGGGCACTAGCTGCGCCTGAAGAGTCAGGTGGTCCTAAAAGTGGAGTGACTCTGAAGAGATGCGTTGTTTGGACGAGAGATGCGACTATGGCGTTGCGCTTGATGAGTCTGATTGTAGAGGAAGCTAAGAGTAAGTGCATCTCATCCCAAGTGTGCTTCGTTATCCTGACGTTGCATAGGCAAGAAAGGAGGTCAATTGGTATCCCTCATTCATGGTTTTTCTACATCCCATGGTGATCCTTTCGTCTGTAACTTTGCGGAGAAGCTTCTCGCGTACGTAACACGGCCATTCTACGATATGCTGCGGCTGTGGATCTACGATGGCGAGCTATCGGACCCGTACAAAGAGTTCTTCGTTGTTGAACCCGAATTCAGGCCTAGCACAGATCCACGCCGGATTGCAACTAGTGTTTGGGAAGATAAATACAAGCTCGAAGATGACATGGTGCCCTCAATCATCACCGAAGATTTTGCCAAGAAGGTGTTTCTGATTGGGAAATCTCTAAACTTTATCCGATACGGCTGCGGCGACTCTGGCTGGGTGGAGGCGTACTCAAAGGAAGCGTCCAAAGAGCTGCGTTATGGGGACACAGCCAGTCTCGAGACGTCAATTGATGAAGCCTACAAAACCACAATGGCGCGGCTGATTTACCTGATGAGCGACAAGTTCAAACTCTTTGATCATCTCCATGCGTTAAAGAAATACTTGCTGCTGGGCCAGGGCGACTTTATTGCCCTGCTTATGGAATCACTGGCCTCGAACCTCGATCGTCCTGCCAACTCACAGTACCGCCACACGCTGACTGCTCAGTTGGAGCATGCCATTCGTGCGTCCAACGCGCAATACGACTCCCCGGATGTTCTTCGACGTCTAGATGCACGTATGCTGGAGCTTAGCCATGGCGAAATCGGATGGGACTGCTTCACCCTGGAGTACAAGATTGACGCGCCTGTAGATGTGGTTATTACACCATGGGGCTCGACGCAATATCTCAAAGTCTTCAATTTCCTTTGGCGTGTCAAACGCGTCGAGTTCTCGTTGGGCAGCACATGGAGGCGGTGCATGACAGGTGCCAGAGGCGTCCTACGAAGCGTCAATGATAAAGTTGGCGCCGACTGGAAGCGTGCACGATGCGTCATCGCGGAGATGATCCATTTCGTCTGCCAACTACAATACTATATTCTCTTCGAGGTCATCGAGTCCAGTTGGGATCAATTAGAGGCGTCTATTTCCAAGCCAGGGTGTACCCTCGATGACCTGATTGAAGCTCACACCAAATACCTCAACTCAATCACACACAAGGGCCTTCTAGGTTCTTCAAGCTCATCAAAGACAAGCAGCCCAGAAGGCTTCTTAGCCCAACTACATCACATTCTAAAAATCATGCTAGCCTACAAGGACGCTGTCGATGGGCTATACTCGTTTTCCGTCGCAGAATTCACGCGTCGACAGGAGCTGAGCGCAAAGATCGAGACACGCACCGCCCAAGGCCAGTGGGGAGTCTCCGAGCGCGACCTCCTTTCCTCGCGGCACAGCCAGGCGCAGAAACTGGCATCTGCATCATTATCTTTCTCCTTCGCGCCAAACGCTGGATCTGGAGCTGACGGCGTAACTACCCCTTCTTCCCTTGCGAACCACGACCTGTCCGCAGACGACCACATGCTCCCCTCCCTCCGCTCTCGCCTTCACGATCTGTCCGGGGAGTTCCGCTCACGCCTAAACATCCTTCTCGGTGACCTTGCCTATCAGCCCGATGTGGATATGCGGTTCTTAGGTGTAGTCATGAACTTCAACGAAGTCTATCAGCCGGTCCGCAGACGAAGGGCAACGACTAACGCCAGGGATAAAGACCGCGAGCGAGCAAGGCGAAAACTAGCACCGTCGTCTGGATCAGAAACTCAACCTCAGATGAGGAAGGAAAAGAAAGATGCGGGCTCGAGCGGACAATAACACTACGTTCGATGTACATTTCGGAGTCAACGAGGATACTGCCGGTCAAATAATGTGTGGAGTCATGAAAGCGAGCTGGTGAAATAATGTCAAGTCATGATTGTACGGTTTATCTATTTGTCTAGGCTCTGTGTTTATATTGTAGACTACTAGATTCACGTTTCTCGCTCATCCTGATATAGTCCGCAGACAGGCCTCACTTGAAACTATCTACCAGTTTGTACAGCGGTGCAAAATACGCAGTTTGTGTCAGGAATTGAGGTTTATTAGAGTTGTTAACTTGGTCAGATTTGTGATCTTGTGAAACACAGGAGAGGGTGGGTATAGCTTGCAAAAAAACACATCAAAAAACAGCATATTTCATGCTTTCAAACTCCTGCAAATTGGAATCAACCGTCACATGCAGAGCCTATAATGGCGCTACCAGAGACTTTTGCTTCTGGTGGTCTGAACTATGACCCCAAAGGCGTATCCAAGAAGCATAACGCAAACCCAACAAGAAGATCAAACAAAGGAAAAGGCGCAGGAATAGCAGAAACACCGAATCATAGTCCATCATCGGCATCGTGGTCGCATTATTGGCATCATTGTCGGCATCACATTTTACGCAAGACCATGTACGTATGCTGGAGTAAAGGCAAATTACCACGTCTTCAGGCAACTGCACCGGATACAGCTGATCCACTCCATCGGAAACGTTTCAGGCCGCCTCGGACTGCTTCCTGACTGCAGGTAGCCGATGCTCTGCCTGGCACGCCGGTATCTCCCAGGACGGATCCCATGCCAGTGCACGCCTCCAACCTCCCAACTTCCCGACCAAGCACATATCCGGCAGAAAAGCTGATTGCCGAGAAGAGCACAACGACCCCAGCACTGATGACCCACGTCATTACTGCAGAAGATGGTTCTGTGGTTCCTGAGCGTCGGCTCTTTTTGGCGGTTTCAGTCATTCTAGTCGCGCGGTCTCTCGAAGAGCTCGTGCGTCGCTTTTTGGAAGATCCTCGCGATGTTTCTGGGAGCTGCTGTAAATGCTTAGGTCGATGTGAACGGGGTGAAGTGCGTATTTCAATGTCTGATGATGCGTCTTCGTTGATTTCCTCACCCATAGCAACAGCTTCTGACACGAATCGAAATGAAGCTGGTTGCGCCCTTGGAGTTCCGGTTGGCGCAGGCTGTGTCTCGGATTTTGGTAGTCCTCGTGCTGCAGCTGCACAAGAGAGCAAAGTTGAAAGGCTCGCACGTAGCGCGGCGTCATGGTCTGCGTGATAAGATGGCGAGATAACGTTGTAAGGGCTGTGCTGTTGGCTAGAAGCCCGCTGAGAGGAATGAACACTGGCTTGTGAGTTTCGTCGTATGGCGGTCTGACGACTCGAGGTAGATACGTCGCTGATAGGCCGTGACCGGTGGCTGCCGGTTGGCCCGGTGAAGGAAGGGCCTTCAGAAGCCGGAGGATGCGAGAAGACGTTGGGTTGGGGGACAAATGGAGACGAGTTTGAACGCATACCAAGCGCTGTTGAGCTATCATCTTCGTCACTGGAAGTCCCCTCACGCGGCAAAGAGGGACCGATAAGGCGTGGACGAGCGATATCCTCATTTGAACTCGAGAGAACGTGGTCTGATTCACTTTCACTCTCTTCATATTCATCTTGGCTACTGCTAGGTTCATGAGACGAGTAATCGATTTGGGTTGTGACGGCTGCCAGGCGCTGCAAACGGCGCCGACGACTTCCGTGATGATGACCGTGAGGCTGGACGCGCAGGCCGGTGGTGATTATGTCGTCGGCGGTTGCTACTGAAGATAGCGACGAGGAGGATGGCTGAGAGGACACTTCGATCCACGAATCTATATAGTACCGGAGTGAGTACATGGTAGAAATAGGTAGGCAAATGAATAGCGACGTCAAAAAGCAGAGCATCGAAAGGCTCAACAATTTTGATGGAATGAAGTGCCTTACCTTCTGATCTCAACGGCGCGCCTGAACGTGACTGTAGCGCATCCCTCGTCACTCGGCCAGCACCAGTCCTGGGCTCATCCTGCACCTGACGACCGAGAAGGTCATAGTGGTTCGGCTGCATTGCTATAGGACCTGTCAGCGGGAGAAGGGCGGACGACAACGGTGTATGAGGGATATGAGAGATAAAGAGAAGATGCGTTGGAAGAGCGAGGAGTACAAGGACTCAACTGACAGTCAGGCCACAAGGAGGGAGAAAGGGCCGATTATACCTGGTGGTTCAACCTGTCAAAGGAGCAGCGGTCAAGCCAGACAATGATGGTGGGGTTCGTGGAGAAGGCGTTCCAGACTTGTGTGATCGCCGAGATATCGTACCCGGACAAGGCGCATTTGCAGATGCAAACAGTAGTAACTAAACCTTCACAGCAAGCTCTGTAGAAGACAGGCTCGAGGATATCTGACTCTGCGATGGTGGATGGGGGTGAGAAATCATCGGATCGATGACAGCTGACTTGGCCTCAACCACCTGCCCGCATGAGTGATCGACACACGACTAGTGAGGGACTGTCTGGCTTGGACAAGAATCACGCCACTGATCGCAAGGGAATAGAGATATGGTATACACGAGATGCAGGACGATCCACGGCGGGCGTTCGTAGAAGGAAGTACCTATTCCGAAGACAAGATGGTGATAAGCAGCTCACTGATCAGATAAGTCGCGGTGGAGAAGCGTCGGGCGGGCTCCAGATACTAAGAATAAAGCACGCCCACTTCGCCAAGAACTGCCTCGTGCCCTGGCTAGCCCGGACTATCAGTCAATGACAACAATAATAGATGGATAGCAAGATGCAGCGCTACAAGAGAAAGGCATTGTGGATTGAAGATGCTCATGGCATTATGAATTGAGGTCTATCTCATGAAACCGTTAAAAAAACAAAACTTTTCCCGAATTACCTAGAAAGTACAGCATTACCGTAAGACCCATGAAAAACAAACCGACCAATATGCAACAGAGGTATCAGATTTAGAAGGTCATCTTGGTACCCTTGAACTCAGGGATACCACCACGAGCGCGGTTGGGGGGACCACCGGCACCACCGCCGCGTCCACCGAAGCCACCACGGCCACCACGACCACGACCACCGCCACGGCCACCGCGGTCACCGAAACCGCCACGACCGCCGCCGCGACCACCGAAGCCACCACGGCCACCACCGCGACCACCACCTCCGTTGTTCTGACGAGGAGTGCTGAAGTCGAGACGGATGGGACGGCCGTCAATCTCGGCGCCTTGGAGCTCGTTGTAGGCCTGGCGAGCCTCATCGATGGAGGAGTACTGAACGTAGCCGAAACCCTTGGGGCGGCCGGATTCCATGTCGGTGGGGAGACGGATTCCTAGGATGGATCCCTGGGCACCAAAGACCTCGCCAACGGAGTCCTCGTTGGCGCTGAAAGGCAGGTTGCCAACGAAGAGGGTGTCGCTCTCGGGGCTGGCCTGGTCACCGAAAGAGCGAGCACGGTTCTGGGCGCGGTCCTTGAAACCGCCATCCTGGTCCTTGTTGGCGGGACGGCCGGTGGCGTAGTCAAGGTTGATCTTGCGGCCATCGATCTCGTGCTCCTTCATGGCCTCGTAGGCCTTGGCAGCGTTGGCAGCGTCGGTGAATTCAACGTAACCGAATCCACGGGAGCGGCCAGTCTCGCGCTCAGTCATGATGCGGGCGGAGAGCTCACCGAATTGCTCAAACTCTTGCTGGAGCCACTCCTCGGTAACGTTCCAGGAGAGGTTGCCGACGAAGAGGTTGGCGGAAGCACCTTCCTCAGTCTTGGACTTTTTGGAAGTAGCCTCGGGCTCTTCCTCGGCCTTGCGCTTCTTGGACTCGGCAGGCTTCTCGCTGTCCTCAGACTCTGACTCGGAGCTGTCGGAGTCATCAGAGCCCTCGGAGCTGTCAGAGTCGGACCCGGCCTCCTTGGTGTCGGTCTTCTTGGCCTTGGCGGGAGCCTCCTCCTCGCTCTCGGAGTCGGAGTCGTCACTGTCACTGTCACTGGATTCGGCAGCGGCAGCCTTGGGGGCCTCCTTCTCATCCTCAGAAGACTCATCGTCGGAGTCAGAGTCGGAGGATTCGGACTCGCTGGACTCGGCCTTCTTGGCCGCCTTGGGCTCGGCCTTGGTCTTCTTAGCGGGCTTCTCCTCCTCACTCTCGCTCTCGCTCTCACTGCTAGAGGCGTCCTTCATCTCCTCGTCGCTGGACTCGGACTCAGAAGAGGACTCAACCTTCTTAGCCTGCTTCTTGGTGTCCTTCTTCACCTCCTTCTTGGCGGGCTTCTCCTCCTCGCTTTCGCTGGAGCTGGAAGACTCGGACTCGGACTCGGACTCGGAGCTGCTGCTAGGAGTAGGCTCCTTCTTCTTGCCCTTAGACTTCTTCTCCTTGGAAGCAACCTCCTGGGCAACCTTCTTGCTCTTAGCCTTGGGAGACTGAGAAGACTTGGTCACACCAGCATCCTTGACCTTATTAAGAGCCTTGTCGGCGAGCTTTCCGGCGGCCTCGGCGCCCTTCTTGACAACGGACTTGGAGTCGGACTTGGACTTAGACATGTTGACTGTAGAGGCAAATAAGGTGTTAGAAAATGACCAAAGTCCTAGCAGACAACGACAAGTCTTACCTGATAAATGTTTTCAGACGGTAAATAAAGATGAAAGTGCGGCAAGCCCTCTGATCCCTCAATCACCCGATTTGAAGATCCCACAGTATTCAATGATCAGAAGTGAATAAACACAGCTGAAAGTAAACCTCAAGAGATTTACGCGGACGCCCACAAGTAACCCACAACGGACAATGTTCAAGCCCACAGAAACGGACACGAGATATGCAACGGTCTAGAAGATGGTATGATCCCACAAATAGATGCTACAGCCCACAGCCCTCAGTGTATGAAGCCCACAAACAAGGTCTCTGTTGAAGTGTATCTGGTATGATACAGCTTGCGCTCCCACGACGGTAGAAGTAAGATAAGGCAGGGAAGATCAAATCGAAGTGATGGCAAAAGAGTTTGGAAGGAGATGATGAAGGAAGGAAAAAAAACTTGGAGCTCGCGGAACCGCAGCTCCTGATAAGAGAAAAAAAAAACGGAGCTAGCAGAAATCTTCACACCGCCTACCACAGCCAACCTAGGCTAGGAACTACGCCGAGAAAACAGTGGGGACCTCAGAGCACATGCTTTGGACCAACAAGAACACATCTCCGTGCGGACTCCGACTGCTCAACGTCTACGCTGTTCCCTTCCTGGTTTTCGCTCTTTTCTCTTGGTTGTTCCGTTCGTATATCATTCTCATGCAGTCAATGGAAGACTGCTGACCCTTTTCACAAGATATGGCACCTGCAAACCCCTCCCATCGCCCGCGCAAGAAGAGAAAGTCCACCGCACTCTTCGCCGGCTCGAACAACTCACTCACCATAGACGGCGGGGAGGGTAAAACTGCGCCTGCATTCCCTTTGGTGGCCTTTCTATGGGGAGCTCGCGCTGGTATCTCTCAGTGGCTTGTCCTTCCCCTTGTCCTAATGACAGTCGGCCTGTTTCGCTGGGCTGTCAGTCTGTGGGGTTATTCAGGTATATTGCAAGCTCTTACGTAGACTGTAGTATCAAGCGCTAATCAGTCAAAAGGCTTCAATATTCCTCCAATGTACGGCGATTTTGAAGCCCAGCGCCACTGGATGGAAATCACCAGCCACCTGCCCCTGTCAAAGTGGTATACATATGACCTGCAGTATTGGGGACTAGACTACCCACCTTTGACAGCCTACCATAGTTGGCTACTCGGAAAAGTGTATGTTGACACTGCCCTCCAGTAAATCAGTCTTCTAATGATGTGCAGTGGCTCAGTTGTTGACCCCACGTGGTTTGCCCTGGATGATTCCCGCGGTCTTGAAGACCCTCTCTTGAAAGTATTCATGCGTGCGACAGTTATTGTATCCGAATACCTTGTTTATATCCCGGCAATTGTCACCTTTCTGCGACGCTATACCCGAATGCAAGCCGTCCCCGTATGGTCTTCTTCCATCGCACTCTGTGCCATCCTTCTCCAGCCAGCAACTATACTAATCGACCACGGCCACTTTCAATACAATACTGTGATGCTGGGCTTATTTGTCGCGTCTCTTGATGCCATAATGGCAGGACGCATGCTTTGGGCCTGTATCTTCTTTGTTGGAGCTCTGGGGTTCAAGCAGATGGCCCTATACTATGCTCCGGTCATGTTTGCGTTCCTCCTGGGCATTTGCATTTTCCCTCGAATTCGAACCATCCGACTCGTCTGCATAGCTCTCGTCACAATTGCTGCTTTTACCGTCCTCCTTCTTCCGTTGTTACTTGGGGCTACGTCTCCAACCGAAAAGCAGCAGTCATTGCCAGAGCCACCTCTGCTCCAGGCTCTTCCCATCAAGCTAGACAAACAGTCATCGCTATATCTGGTCCTCTTTCAGTTAACACAGATAGTTCACCGTATCTTCCCGTTCTCCCGTGGTCTCTTTGAAGACAAAGTGGCGAACGCTTGGTGCGCGATTCACACATTCTACAAGCTCCACCGCTACGAGCCCGACCTGCTGAAGCGAGTATCATTTGGCGCAACGTTGGCATCCATTTCGATACCATGCGCCATCATATTCCGGCACCCCCGCGCTTCGATTCTCCTTCCTGCCTTTGCTACCGTCAGCTGGGGGTTCTTCCTCTTTTCTTTCCAAGTCCACGAAAAGAGCGTGCTGCTACCGTTACTTCCAATGACCCTTCTTATGGCTGGCGATGGAGGCCTCAACAAAGATACCCGGTCATGGGTGGGTTGGGCAAACATGCTCGGTTCTTGGACTTTATACCCGCTCCTCAAGCGCGATGGTCTCCAAGTACCCTACTTTGTAGTGACCTATCTTTGGGCCTACCTGTTAGGCCTCCCCCCAACCTCATGGCAGATTTACCGCCACCAAAAGTCGTCCGGAGAGTCAGACGCCGATGCCGAACCTCATGGTCTTGCCAAACTAATTCATTCTTTGTTCTACCTCGCTATGATTGGATGGCATATCCTAGAGGCCTTTGTTCCTCCCCCATCAGACAAGCCAGATATATGGGTGGTGCTCAACGTTCTCATCGGCGCCGGTGGTTTCGGACTTTCGTACCTTTGGTGTCTGTGGAAGTTAATCAGCCAGTCTCGCCGAATCGATTTCAGAGTGGAGGACGCGAAGAAGAAGAACTAGTGGAGCATGGTCTGGCATGTATAAAATATAGTGTATATACTTTCGAACAATGATACCCCGGTTTCCCTAGATCAAAAGTTACCCGATCACTTGCGGTTCTGGCACGATTTCAATTTGTGCGCTCTAGATAATTTACGCTAGGTCTGCCCACTATTCTGAAAACACGGGCGTGGCAAGAGAAGATAAGGAGATTGTTGATACCAAAAACAAAGATGCAACTAATGTACAATGAGATTGAAACAGACCCATGACCATAACACCAAGCTTATGCCGCAGAGAGCTATCTTCGTTCTATCGCATGTCGAAGGTATCCTCACAAATTCGTAATATACAACTGCTGCGGATGATCTCCACTGCGCGTTCGACGCATTTCAAACCTTGAATCCAAAACCGGCCATGCATGCCTTATACTGCTCGATTGTAGACTTGCATTCCTGTGTTGGGTCATCGGATTTGGAGAAGAGCATGCAATCGTCTCGAGCTGTCTTTTCGTTCTTGCATACGCAGCATGGCTAAAACGGCGATTAGCCTCGGCCCACCGTTCATGATGTATCCGTACTGCACGCACCTTGGGCTTTTCCGCTGGGGCTTCAGTCGCAACGGGGATGGGAGTCTTTTCAGCGGAACCTAAAATCAGACCATTAGCAGGTTGTCCGGGTAAAAGGCGGCAGTTGACGGGATATCGCAGGAGGCGGCCTACCGCTGGATGAACCGAAGAGCCACGACATGGTGCAGAGATTATCTTTAAAATGTGTATAGTGAGTGTAGAAGGTCGTGAGGGATTGGATGATGTTTTGCAGCTATTCTCGAACGAAGGCGTGCTTGCTGAATAATAATGCGAGCAGCTTCCTAGATGCGCCGGGCGGGAACGGCGGAAGTGGACTGTGTAGGCAACCGTAGCGGCGATCGGGGGTTCTCCTTATTGACACCTGCATTATTATTTTTCGATTTCCCGATCGTTGCTGTGGCTCCAAACTGTCTTTCCCTCCATCAACAAGCCTCTTTCAACCACACTCCCTAAATTCTGCTCGTCCGGCTTGCTTCTTTTGGTCTTCTCATATATTCATACCATAGGATACCCATTCACTTTTTCTTTCATCTTTCCACTTTTTATTTACAATCCCTACCATCCAAAACTACCCCACCATGGCCCCTCCAAAGATCTTCTCTCTCGAGGGCAAGGGTCTGAAGTTGGACTCGGCTGCGGACATCGAGGCCCATATCAAGCCTCTGATTGAGAGTACCGACTATACGGAAATCCGTCTCGGAGGAAACACTCTGGGTGTTCCCGCTTCCGAACGTCTCGCCGCCGTCCTCTCTACGCAGAAGAGCCTCGAAGTGGCCGAGCTCGCGGATATCTTCACCTCCCGTCTACTCAGCGAAATTCCCGACGCCCTCACCTTCCTCCTCAACGCGCTTCTCGAAATCTCGACTCTTCACACCATTAACCTCTCCGACAATGCTTTCGGTGCCAACACCCAGAAGCCCCTCGTCGACTTCCTCTCTCGCCACACCCCTCTCCGCCACTTGATTCTGAACAACAACGGCATGGGACCGGAAGCTGGATCAAACATTGCCAAGGCTCTTACTGAGCTTGCAGAGCGCAAGGAAGAGGCGCGCAAGAGTGGGAAAGAGGTTCCTCTTCTCGAGAGCATCGTCTGCGGGCGCAACCGTTTGGAGAATGGAAGCATGGCGGCTTGGGCACACGCTTACAAAGCTCATGCGTCTGGCATGCGCTCCGTTAAAATGACTCAAAACGGCATTCGGCAAGAAGGTATCTCTCACCTTCTGAAGGAGGGTCTCCGTCACGCCAGCGCTCTCGAGGTTCTCGATCTGCAGGACAACACATTCACCGTCACTGGATCTTCTGCTCTTGCCGGTGTGGTTAGTGGATGGCC
Organism: Aspergillus incahuasiensis; assembly: GCA_003719405.1. Classification (NCBI taxonomy): domain Eukaryota; kingdom Fungi; phylum Ascomycota; class Eurotiomycetes; order Eurotiales; family Aspergillaceae; genus Aspergillus; species Aspergillus incahuasiensis. The sequence goes on from RHLP01000576.1 coordinate 43,153, forward strand.
CTCTCTACGCGAACTCGGTGTCGGTGACTGCTTGCTTTCCGCTCGTGGTGGCGTTAAGGTTGCCCAAGCCCTTGCCGAGGGTAAGAACGAGAAGGTTGAAACTCTTCGCCTTCAGTACAATGATATTTCGGCCGAAGGTGTTAAGCAATTCCTCCACGCTGCCAAGAGCGCACTTCCAGCCCTGCGCCGCGTTGAGCTGAACGGAAACAAGTTCCAGGAGGACGACAACAATGTGACCGAGTTCAGCGAGCTTCTCGAGTCTCGCAAGGAAGAGCATGGCAAGAATGATGACCCCGAGGACATGTGGGGGCTTGACGAGCTTGACGAACTTGAGAGCGAAGACGAAGATGAAGAAGAGGAAGAGGAAGAGGAGGAGGAGGAGGAGGAGAAAGCCGAGAAAGTCGTCAAAGATGCCGAGGATGCGGAGAATGAGAAGGTTTCCCAAAAGCAGGATAATGAAGTCGACCAGCTCGCCGAGGCTCTAGGCAAGACCGGCATCTAGACGCAAGACCTCATACCTACAGACCAACTCCTCACCCCTTCCACCTCTTACTACCAAGTACAATGGCATCAACCTCGTGGCTAGTGGTAGATTGATGCTGGGTGGCCACTGTCAATGCGCAATTAGGCCACCAACTCTCCTGTGCTAGCTTACAGGACCCGCTGAAACCCCCGCCACGATATCCCCGTTGAAATCCTGTCTTCTGAATATCAAGAGAGCATCCGCCTGTGTGCCTCTATCGCTCTGCTTTGCCTCGCCGCGGAGCCCCTAACAGCCCATATTTCCGTTCTCTTCCGGAATTGAAGAATACATAGTCAGTCAACACCCTTACTGTGTCCCTACACAGCATGTTAATTGCCCCTAGTTATGTATATAGTTTCGAGAAAGACAATAAACCAATGTGCATAGATAGATATAGTCCTCTGGTGCCGTATGTACTCCGTAGTGTGAGCGAACACCTCACTATTCCCGGATAGGCAGTCCAAGGCTTGGCATTGACGGAGCTCTTCTTGCGTCCGATCTTGTCAACTTCCGCTCTTTACCAACTCCTGCTCTCTCTCCCCGCCGTTCAGCTTACCGCTTGACATACTGCATGCATCGCACCATATAACGAGTGCGATCGACTATATTCGTCTGCAAGACTCCCCTGTTACTCATCGCCGCGGGGTGTCGAGTCCGTCCCGCCTGACCCGAGAGGGTAAGTAAGTGATTCATTCATGCCACTTCTGTGCTTTCATCGCATGCCCTTGCCTTATCCATGCACACATTCTTTCCACGAAGTCCAAGGTGTGGTGCTTGCAATAAGCTCCTCGGTCGCCTCGACCTCTCTATTCAACTCATCAAGGGCACGTGCGACTGTCCAATGCAGGCTGGCAGAGGTGTCGCGCAGGCCTCACCAGAAACAACGGCCGCCGAGGAAAGTAGGCTTTTCAGTGTTGCAAGCCTGGGGATCTTTTCTCGTACTCTATCATGATTGTCGCAACCTGGGAATCTACATAGTTGCATCACAACTTTGCGCCTCTCCCACCTCATCTATGCAGACTTGTTTTGGCTTGACTTTGTTTCTAACGTATACAAGTCTTCCTAGGCTTCTCTGATTGCTCCGAAGTCACACCAATACAATGGCGCTTGAGGCGAAAGAGATCGAGCTGAAAGCAAAAGCCCTCACAAAGGCCGCGACTCAGAATGAACCCGCCGCCAACATAGTGTCGCTATTGAAAGAGTTACAACAAGGCGTCAAGGCTTCGGAAGATTTGCTGCGGTCCACTCGTGTCGGTATCATAGTCAACAAATTCAAGCAACACAAGGCACCGGAAGTCGCACGCTTAGCCAGCGAGATTGTCTCCAAGTGGCGGAATGAAGTCAATAAGCAGAAGGCGACCGGGTCAGCGGGTGGTAGCCAGCGATCGAGCGCCTCGCCACGCCCGCCTCAGAATGGAGCCGCTTCGCCCGCCAGCGCAACTTCGTCTGACAAGGCTTCTAAGCTCTCAGTGCCCCCAGACAAACGGACATGGAAGGCGGATGGGGTTGATACCAACCAGACGGGCAACCGAGCGCGCGACAACTGTATTGGACTCATGTACGATGGCCTTTGTCTACACTCGACGGAGCCTCCAAAGGCCGTGCTAGCAAAGGCCGCCGCAGTTGAAGCGGCAGCGTACGACGCTTTTGGACCCGAAACAAAAGAGGCCTACCGTACCAAGATCCGCAGCCTATTCCAGAATCTCAAGAACAAGTCCAATCCGAATCTTCGAATTCGTGTTTTGAGCAGCGAAGTCGCCCCCGAGCGCTTTGTGGAAATGACGCACGAGGAGCTCCGATCCGACGAACAGCGCGAGAAGGACGCCAAAATTCAAAAAGAGAACATGGACAAGGCCATGGTGGCTCAGGCAGAACGCAGTATCAGCCGAAGCTTGCAATGCGGCAAATGCGGGCAGCGCAAGGTCACCTATACCGAGGCACAGACCCGCAGTGCAGATGAACCGATGACATTGTTCTGCACATGCATGAACTGCGGAAAGTCATGGCGCCAGTAGCTTGGCTTGATGGTCCCTTTTCTTCATCTTTCTTCTTATTTGCCCACCATATACGTGGATTATTACCGGCGGCGCGGAGTTTGGAGGGTCATTTAAAAGGGGAGTCATTGCTGTTGATTCAGGCAACGGTTGCGCAGAGATATTCTTCTGTATCTTATTATCCTTATCGTCCAGATGAATTGGGCCATTAGTTAGTTTGGTAGACCTTGGGGAAAGAATTCATTGCCCTATCAGCTGCCACTACATCAGACGTAGTTCCAGCGGACTGTTAGATGTCTCTGTATCATGCATCCAGGCTCCGTTGAAAAAGTTACCTTATCACAGCAGCAGAGAATATTCTGGCGAGGTTTTCCACTGGGGGTGTTGTGCATCCAATGTTGCTGTAACTACGTCATATCCTGCCTGCAGCTTCTAACGTTTGCAACCCATGCAGCTCATCATTCTCAACCGTTCAAGCTACCAACTACATAATCCAGTTCAATCCAAAGCAAGCTCGCCCAGACAGTAAAAGAGACAATCAAAATGCCACCTTACACCCGCCGCACCCTCACAACGGCAACGCAGTCCCTTCTCGACGCCTTCGCAAACGCTTCCGACCTCCCAACGCTCCTAAGCACATTCAGCACCTCGCCAGAACCCACAGCACACGAGCACGGCCTGGCGCAACTCGCGCCGTTCCTAGGCCGCACGTTCAGCGGCCGCGAGCAGGTCGAGGGGTACTTCAACCTCCTGGGCGAGCACCTCGGCATCGAGAACATGCGGTTTGACGATCAGAAGGAGTGGGCTGTTGATCCTGAGGCCGGCATTGTCGGCCTGAAGGGGTATGCGCGGTTTACTAGTAAGAAGACTGGTCAGGGGTGGGACGAGGTCTTTATCTACCGGATTGGGTTGGTGGAGGACGAGGAGGTGAAGGAGGTCAAGGTGAGGAGTTATGAGGTCTGGGCGGACACGGGGGCCGCTTATCTGGCTGCGAAGGGGGAGTTGAAGAATCTGACTTGAATAGAGAGCAAGCGAAGGTGCTATGTACAGTATTGATGGTGTTCGAGGCTAAACTAGATACCTACCTCTTATGCGTGCCAATCAATCCAGTCGATGTTGCCGGGCTTCCCGTCTGGAGTCAGGAAGACCTTTGCCGGAGAATCGTACGGTGCATATTCCTTTGCCGTCAGGACTTTCGAAGCATTAGTTGACGCGCGACCCGTCGCGTTGAACCCAGGCCCGAAAGCGCGGTACTCTGCTTGGAAGGTCTGGTTGGTCAACCGGCTGACTCCATCAACGACCCAGTCAATGTACCCCTCGGGGTCAATGCTGGCATCCTCGTAAGAGCGAACAAATATGGAGCGGTGTAGCTCGTTCCAGGGTCGACCGAGCGGGCAGGCACCGACGATATCCGGCGCAATCGAGGCGTTGGCGGCTCGAACGGAAGAGTCGACGATGTAGACTCCGTACTTGTTCTCAAAGGTCGTGTTGGTGCCCTTCCAGGCTGTGATTCCGCCGCCGCAGTTTCGCAAAAGGATATCGGACGATTGGATCCAGGCTGTGCCAAAGCCGTAAAGGAAGTCGGTCTGGCCGGCGATGATGCTTTTGTGGAAGTAAGCATTGCCGAGTTTGCCTACGTAGACCTGTCTTTTGTTAGCTTGTTTCTCCTTCTCTATACGGTAGATGTTGGCGTACAGTATCCTGGTAGGAATAGAACCCGCAATAGTAGAACCCTCCATTGGCCCGACTGAAGCTGATCGCATGCGCAGGGCCGTCTGAGTAGTCGGCCCAGGTATTTGTAAAATCTATATTGTATGCGCGAAAGTCGACAGAGCCAAAGGGTGTATCATCGGGCACGGCAAACCCAGTCGGGCCAGAGCCAGTGTAGCTCGCGTTGAGCGTCGGTGCGACGGTCAAGACGCTTCCAAAAACATTGTCGACACTTTGACCTGTGCTGTCGTGGTTGGCTTGTGCCCAGTTGATGGTCACCTGGTTCTTCGACGCATCGGTAGCATGGTCTGTCTGTCCTAGCAGCGTGACCGGACCGGGACGGGTGACATTCACTTGTTCTGTGTACTCACCAGCCAGTATCAGGATTGTCTGGCTGCTGTTGTCATGAGGCAGGGACAGGACAGCCGCTTGTACGGTCGAGAAATCAGCCTTAGGGTCGGATGCGGAGACTATAAGTGTGCCTTCAGGACACGCTTTTTGCGATCTCTGGCATCGTCGATAGCTGCTCGACGGTATACTCGCTGCACCGGCGAGAAGCGAATTGAGAAGCAGCGAGGTCCATGAGATTTGCCTAAGCATGTCGTTTGCCTTTAAACTGAATGTGTCTTGTAAACTAGCATCCTGAGGCCATGTCCATGATTGACTCTTATATCCATGGCTGCTTAATCTCCCCGGAAAATCTCCATGATTCGGGATAAATGCGGGGGATCAAAGAAGATCGATCACAGTGAAGAAGAGGCTGGCCTCGCAAGCATTGTCTATCTGAATCAAGCATACGAAGCTCCGGCGTTGAATACCCTGGTCTGAAGCTGAGCATGTCATCCAATTGCAAAGGCGTCAACCAACACGGAAGGATACGATCTGCGCGGCCTCTGGAGAAATTGGTGGACTTTGTCGACGGAAAAATGCGCGACCAGCATGACGGAAAATTGATTCCCGCCTGTAGGAGCCAGCAAGTCTTCGTACATAGTGCGGAGTACTATGGGCGTTTTATTGAAGAGCGTACTCGTATGCGTATAGTAGCAGTTGAGCAGTCAAACGCCGCTGTCGCAGAGGTGAGAGACGAAGAGATGATCTCTCCCGTTGGGCTCGCTCGAGCTACATCATACGAAGTCGAGCTCTTGGATTTGGTTTAGAAAAGAGCGGCAGCGCGGATATGCTTGCGAAGACGACAATGATACAGCAAGAGGAGCAGGTGCAGCCAAACTGAAGCTTGAAGGCATACTGCGTACTATCCGTACTCCGTACAGATCACGGGAATCTGATGCCTCAGGCTGCATACATTTGGTCGTCCTTGAATCTCAACTTCGTTCCAATTAGCAGTATCTATGACCACAATCAAACCGATAAGACTCCTCAAGTCTTCGCCATGACGCAAGTGAGCTTGCGATCCCCGTCCATGATCCATTCCAAACATTCGCCATCAATAGTGCCAAACCGCGGCCCACCGAGCTAGCGAAGCTGCGAAGAAACTGCGAGGTCACACCGCGGAGCTGCTCGAGCTCGCTGCAGCAGCAAGCACGCGACAGGAGTGGCCAGACAGGCCGCCGGGGCTCTGAAACAGAAGCTGGAGAAAGGTACGGAAAACAGGTACAAAAGCAGCCTCGGTGAGATTCCGACGACGCGCCTTGCACAACGCAGAACGAGCGATGGAAACGAAGCTCGCGATGGAGCTCCAGGCCGATCTGAATCAAACCAAAGGGGGCGAATTGTCATAGGACGAAGCCGAAGATTTGTGTGGATTGTGGGTACACTGGATAAAATTGCACTATTCCTTAGCGTGGCACTGTGCGCATGCGAACGTCCTCCACACTACTTGTAGAACAAGCCTGCGTGTTGAACTCGGAGATGAGGTCTAAACTGGGCAGGCTGTTAAGATTTCCCCAGAGTTGATTAATTGCGCCGCGAGCGCTTGCCGCCCAGGTTGGATTTAGCCCGTGGACATGGAAATAGTGAATTTGCAAGGCGATCTACTATGGAAGTCTAGAGAAGATGGAAAGAAAGTAATTCTTGAACCCTTGTTTCACTAAATTTATCACTATTAATCACATACATACATGTAAAGAAGAAAAGATGACTCTATCGAGGTAGAGCATGGGTAATAGGGTGAAAAAAAGTCTATAATACGGGTAAAAAAGCCAGGGGACCGACTTATGCATGTATGGGCAGGTGATATCCAGATGATAGGAAATTAGATAAATGAGCGATGAGCAATAAGCGTTTACTCATCGTCCTCTTCAGCTTCAGTGCGAGCGCCAAGGGTGTATCGTGACTTGCCGTGAGCATCAACTTCGTGTTCGATAGCCAGCTTAGAGAGGTGGTTAAGCAGGTTCTCGACCTTCGTGTCAACAACGGAACGGTTCTTGCGACCGAGGTTGTCGAGGCCAGGGATGATGGTGAGGATGTAGTAGACCACGGCAATGATGACCGTGACACCAATCGAGTAAGCCCAGATGACAACAACGGTGACAATGTCGGTGTCGTTGTTGGTAGAGAAAGTAGCCTGGCTAGGGGGGCTAGTCTCAACGTAGTCACCGGCGAGCCAGCCGAAGACACAGAAGAGGGTGGCGAGGACATCGACAACGAAGATGGCACCAACCAGCTGCCACGAGGGCCAGGTCTTACCACCACGGGTGACGAAGATGAGCCAGTTCTCGGTAAGGGAGACCTCGAGGAAGAGCATGGGCTGGGGAGAACCGAAGTTCTGGATGATACCACCGTTCTCGAGGAAGAGAGAGGCACGCATGATCCAGGTACCGGCAGCAAGGAGAACACCGAGAACAATGGAGATGACCCAGATCTTGGGCAACTGCCACTCCACAGGACGCTGCTCGAAGTGGGCGTTGTCGTAAGCGACGGCGATGGTGGCCAAATCAGCGAAGAGAGCAATGAAGACAATCAGGTCAGCCTTGATGGTCTCGTTGATGATGATCATAGAGGTGACAAGGTAGAGCTCAAGATGGATACACAGAGCAATACGGTACTGGATGTAGGCCTTCATACGCTGGAAAATCTGGCGAGCAAGCTTGATGGCATCGACGATGGTGCTAAGACCGGGGGCGAGGAAGACAATGTCGGCGGCGGCCTGGGCGGCTTCAGTGGAACCCTCGACGGCGATACCACAGTCAGCCTTCTTGAGGGAAGGAGCATCGTTGACACCGTCACCAGTCATAGCAGTCAAGTGACCACGCTGCTGGAGCATCTCGACGACCTGGTACTTGTGCTCAGGGAAAACTTCAGCGAAACCATCAGCCTTCTCAACAAGGTCGTGCTGGGCAGAGCCGGCAAGACCACCGTGAATCAGACGCTCGGAGTCGTAAACCTTGGTGCTGAGGGCAAGCATCTTGCAAGTTTCCTTGGCAATGGCAAGAGCATCACCAGTCAACATCTTGACGGAAAGACCGAGGTGCTGGGCTTCGGCAATGGTGTGGGCAGTGTCCTCACGAGGGGGGTCGAACATGGGGTACATGCCGAGCAATTGCCAGGGCTCACCCTCCTTCTGGACGGCGACACCAAGAGAACGGAAACCACGGCGAGCAAATTCGGAAGCCTTCTCACGGAACTTGGCAGCCTCCTCCTGGGAGCACTCAGACATGGCGAGGATGGCCTTGGGGGCACCCTTGGCAGCGGTGTAGCGGACACCGTCGCAGGTACAGATGGTGGTAATACGCTTAGAGACAGGGTCGAAAGGAGTGTACTTCTCAGTAACCCAGTTGCGAGCAAGGATTTCACGCGCCTTGGGGTAGCGGCGGAGAGTAAGGATCGTAACCTTGTCGATGGGGTCGAGGTTCTTGATGTTGTGGTTGGAGGCAATAGCAGCGACAGCCATCATCCAGTTAACATCAACACCTTCGTTGACGTAGGGCTCACGGATAGAAAGCTGGTTGGCAGTGAGGGTACCGGTCTTGTCGGAGCAAAGAATGTCAACACCAGCAAGGGACTCAATGGCAGTAAGCTTCTGGACAATGGCCTTCTGCTCGGCGAGGTAGGCGGCACCGACAGCGAGAGTGGTGGTGGTAACAACGGGAAGACCGACGGGGACACCGATGATGAGGAGAATCAGGGTCCAGTGAAGGAGAGTGTTGTCGGAGTTCTCAGGGGTAGCGATCTTGAGGTGACGGTAGAAACCACCAATCCAGGCAGCGAGGATCCAGAACATGACGAGAACAAGCAGAGAGGTACCGATGTTGTCCATGACAGCCTTGAAGTGACCCGAGTCCTGAGCACCCTGGACGAGAGCAGCGGTCTTACCGACGAAGGAGTGCCTGGCGGTAGCGGTGACGATACCGTAAGCCTTTCCACGCTTGCAACCGGTGGTGTAGTAACAGGTGTCGGCCATGTACTTGTCGACAGCGAGAGATTCACCGGTGATGGCAGACTGGTCGACAGCGACGAGAGAAACACCGAGACGAGCCTCCATGCCTCCATCATCATCATCTTCATCGTCCTTCTCCTTGAGGGTGTCATCGTTGGCAGTGGCGAGGTATTCCTTGTAGGTCTCGAATCCTTCGGGCTTGTCGTAGTCACAGATGAGGCGGACATCAGCGGGAACGATGGTACCTTCTTCGATAACAACCTTATCGAGTAGAGCAGGTTAGCTTGAGAACGAGATTCAAGTATGGACAGTGGATAACTCACGATATCACCAGTAACAAGTTCACGGGCAAGAATCTCCTGCTCCTGACCATCACGCTTGACAACAGCCTTCATGGCGATGTCACCCTTCAGAGAGGCGACAACGTCCGCAGCCTGCTTTTCCTGGTACCAACCAACGACAGCATTGAGCAAGAGAATACCGATAATAACACCGAGATCGATCCAGTCACGAAGACCAGCAGCGAGGAGAACAGCCAATTCCATAACTAAGCGCAGCCATTGAGTCAGAAGGTTGGTCCCAATAACACCTTTGGAGTTGGTCCTTACCATAGAGAATAGGACCACGGAAGTAACCAATGAACTGGATGAAGAAGTTGGTCTTCTCAGTTGTCAACTCGTTCCAGCCAGCACGCTTGCGGCGAGGCTCGACCTGGCTACCAGGAAGACCGTTGAGGTCGGTCTCGAGCCAGTCCTCAGGACAGACGAAGCCCTCCTCACCATCCTCACCACCCTTTCCGCCAAACTTCCACCAGGGCTTCTTCTTCTGCTGGGTGCTCAGAGCACCAGCGCTAGAAGTCGAGCCACGGCGGTTGTCGCGAGCGGTCGAAATGTAACGGTTGAGAGCGCCATATTCGTCAAGGCTGGCGCCCTCGTTCAAGTCGGTGGGACGAGAATGGTCACCATTCTCGACGTCGGCAGCATAGGAAATCTTCCGCTCCGCCATTGTTGCTTCGGCTCACAAAGCCTCACGATCCAAAACGATGAGAGCGGACACAACAGTGAATGGCAGGAATGGCAAGAGTCGGACAATCCTATAAAGAGAGAAAGAAAAAGAGAGGGGAGGAAGAGCGAGAAGGGCAGGGAGAATGGGCGCTTTAATATTGGAGGGGGGGAGTATGGATTTCACGGGACCACGAACAAACACGTCCTGAAGCTCCAACGGGCGGGCAACTTTCCCTGTGCGTAAGCCCACTTTTTTTTCTTTTCTTTTTTCTCAATTTTTGTTTTTGGTTTTATTTTTCCAGTTTTTTTGGGGGGAGCTAGACTCAACGGGACTAGCGCGGCCGGGACTAGTTAGCCACTGATCTCAGGCTTGTCCCTGACTCCCCGTCCTCTCCCACGCACACTCACACCATCGCTTAACGGCACGCATCATTACGCTGTGTCATTGTTTTTTACTCTTGTTTCCGTGGGCTCGCAGGCCGACCATGTGGACCTACCATGCCGGAACCAGTCTAGCTTTGGCGATTGAAAACTCTCCTCTTTCCCTTTGTTGCCGGTGGAGGCCTCCGGCTGGCACAATGATACGGCACCTTTCGCCGGTCGCTCTTGTCGTGATCCTGGATGGGGAAATCCCTCCTGCTTTCTCCATCGCACTTGGCGTTTATGACCGGCAGACTTGTGCCGAGTTTGCCCCCCTCCTCCCAGACTCTCTCCAGACTCTCTGAGACGGCGGTGACAATTCGACGAACTTTGCTGCGAATCTGCAACCACCGGGCGCCGCTCTATGGAGGAGGCGGACTGACTCTCTTACGGACAATCCCGACGCCCCGGTCATGGGGGAATTTTCCGCTTCGTCCCGTTACTTTTTAGCCCTGAAGTATGTCATGATTGTCAATCGAATTGTTACCGTCGGTAAAAATACGGGATAGACGGGCATCTCCACGGGGAGTCCTGGGGGAGAGAGGCTGGAATTCGAGGTTACGATACGGCCATTCATACCGCATCAAGATCCCTTTTTGCCGCGAGCGGGCCGCCGCCCTACAATATTCCTAGTAGTACGTAGTGCTGTGCGCTTTTCTATGCGCGATTTTCTGGCCTGGCCTGGCTAAGGAAACGACGATACAGTGTGCACATAATAATAATAATCATAACTACACAACTACTACTCCGTACACTACTAACAGCTCGAATAATATGATACCATAATCATAACCGCGACTCTGCGAGTGGCTCGATGCCGAGTGAAACTGCAATGATATGCGACCACAAAAGTGTCAGCTCTGACAGGGCTAGGACAAGATAATGACAAGAAGCACTATTGATCTTGCTGTCAAGCATTACTCGTGAATATTTGTCTCTTTCCCTTTCGGCATGACACCAGGATTTGACACTCCGGTTCTCCCGAGTCATCTACTCCGTCTTATTGTCATCAGAGCCTCCTCTCCCAGCGTCGTAGGTTTGAACCTTCAAGACCATGAAGTCATCGAATACGGAGTATACAGCCTAGTAGTTGCGATTGACAAAACATTCTTCCTCTTGGAGAGATCCAAATGAAGCGCCGATCGTCAGACATCTCCGGAGTTGGGTCGAGACCAGCATGTTTCTCTCCATAACCTTCGTCTTCAGGGTCGTCTATGATTTGGTGATTGCGATCAGGCATGGCCACGAGCTTCCCCAAACCAGGAACGCAAGGGGTGCGTGAAGACCTTGGTGAAGCTGGTTGCGGCTATGCAGGGTCAAAACAAACAAGTAAAATCAGGGTCTCAGCTGACACACATCGACATCATTATCTCCATGTCTGGATGCTTGGCTCCTACGGAGTAGTCCGAAAGTGCCAACTAAAAATGCCTAGACTACTCATCCAACACTATGTCATGGCTATTGTCTAGCAGGTCCCATATGGAAGTGAAGACGGTGACGAATTAGACGATTCTAGCCTCTGCTGGCGAGTAGCGAGTAGCTAGCTCAAAATAAGTGAGTGTTTTGTCTCGTTTTCCGGGCAAGCGCCGAGGGGGCTGTAGCTTCAAGCTATAGCTGAAGCTACAGCTCTGAGCTCGAGTCTATGGAGTATGGAGCCCCTCGGTATATACGGACTACGGAGTACGGCCCACGGGGTTGAGGATAACTCGGCCTCCCGAGTCCCTGACTGTTGTTCGACGTCCTTCAGAACGTTCTTCTGAATCCATAACGTCCATTCTTTCCAAGAAACGCGCTTCAGTTCCACGTTTCAGCCAATCTGAAATCCTCGCCTCTTTTCAGTCTCGGCCCTGAGTCTTGTCCGTCATTTGCTCGCCTTCAAGTCGGAGCATCCGCGTCGAGCTCCCGAACCCTCCAGTCTCTGGGAAAGTGTGACGACTATCCCCCACCCTCTAAGCCAGATATAGGTTCTTTCCAGGCTCACTTGCCCGGAGATTTGTCTCCATCCTCCAGCCCCAGATGCGTGATTTTGCCTGAATGGCTAGCATCACTCTGATTCGAGTTCCTCTCTAATATTAGGAGTCATATCTTAATCTCCAGTATCACGCGAGCAACTACGTGCTGACGGCGTGCTCGTACGATGATGATCTTACGATAGTACTCCGTAGCGCTCTGAAGCTCTGAATAATGCCTCAACCTGAGCTCTTGTTCTTCTGTACGGGGGGCCCATCGAAGACTTTTCGATCGATATCCCCGGTGTGTCTCTGCGTACAAACGCGCCTCATGCGTCCCACGTCATAGAGTATGTCTTCCTGAATGCGGTCAGCGTCAAGGCACAAGCGATTTCACTACATAAATGGCAGCCCCGTGTTCTTTCCAATGTTAATCTCAAGAGGACTATTATTCGATGCTAGAGAGACCAGCATCTCCTGGGCCCTTTAGTATGCACAACAGCGCTGAAGGGAAGCGACCCCTGTTGTAGTTACAATCGCAAGTCTGATAATATATAAAAGCGGCTCGATGTCACCTCCAAAGCTTGAGTGCGCAGGGGTTGTCTCACTGGCATCGACCTCGTGCCTTCAACCCCGGTTTTTTGGTCTTTCCTCCCCCATGTTATGGTTGCCTACCATTATTATGGTGCGCGTGAGCAGGGAACCTCCAGGCTCACCGACCCGGAAACCCCCAAGCTTCACCACACATAATGCTTGTCCTAAAGTCAATCCGATGGTTGAAATATGCACCGCCAAGGTGCATCCTCCACGTTCTTGTTTCTGTCTCGTCATTCAATGATCCAACCCCAGGTTTCGGTGAGCGGGTGCAGGTGACGCGACACATCGCTTGCTCAGCTCCCTCTCCTATCAAAAACGACCTTCGTAGGTAACCACGTTGTCAGCCTGCAGGGACACAACATATGGACTCTGTTAGGATACAAGATCCCGATGCGATCAACGAGAGCAAGGGAGAGAGATGTTCTACGAGTGGTCAGGTTGAGCTTGAACGAAAGCATATCGGCCAATCTATCTCAAACAGTGCCGGCATTATTCATTGACGTGGAAATATGACGATACTGCGTGCGGTTTCATACATGCTGTGACACAGTCGAAGACGGCTCTCCGCGAGCTTGAAAGGAATCGCGGGAGGTCCGAGAGAAGCTCTATCCCTTTCTCGGTATGAGGAAGTTTGACGCCTGTCTGGATAGCTTTCCCTCTTTGCAGCAGAGCGCTTTGCGCGGCTCGCCTTTTCTCGAATCCCAGCTCCCAGGCCCAGCCTCTTCTGTCATGCTACGGCCACGGTGACTTCACGCTGCTGGATTTAGCTAGTCCATCCTCTCCCGTTCTTCCCGAGAAGGAGGCGATAACCAACCAGAAGCCCAGCTGCCCATGTCATTCTTGCGATTGTGTCCTTGCCTCCCCCATCCTGACCTCACGAAGGATCAAGTAAAAGCAAAAAATGGCCGCCGCACCGCACCTCCGTGCGCATCGACCCCGGCAGAGGTTTGCGATCGAGTTTCCGGGGGATTCTCGCCGGTGCCGGGCAAGGACCTCTCGCCGCGAGCTTAACCCAGTGAGGCAAGAATTATAGTAATATCACGTCAGCCAAGCATTTCTCGAGCTCGCAAAGAGGAGAGTTTGGACGAGAACTGTGCCTCACAAGGCTGAAATGAGCATCTTTTGCCTCCTGCTTTGGACCTCTGTTTCTCCGGACACAGCTTGATGCAATTGAGTCCCTGAGGTCATTCAGTCGTCGTCGCTACTAACCAAATACGCAGAACTTGTCGACGACGTGGTTGTTATTGGAGGGGCTTTTGATATGAATTTGAGGTGGAGCTGATAGGCAAGCTGCTGTCCTGAACCAAACTCCTTCTGCCGAGGCCTGAGATTCACCCCACAGACAACTGTGGAACCAAATGAACTCCTAACAGTTGGCGGCGCCCATCTCCTCGCAAGTTGAGTCGCGACAAAAGCTCCATAGCAAGGCTGTCTAAGGATGTCTCAAGAGAACAGTAGTGTCTTGCATCTGATTCTCTTCTGCCATGGCCCGTGGATGGGAGATTTCGAGTCCTACACTGTGCAGCGGCCAGGCCATCAGGTCACGGTGACTACTATACTACTAGCGACCGATCGTCGTTTCGTACGGACTACCGGATTCAGGCTGGGGAAATACTAAGGCGATCTTGGCTTCTCTTGATCCAGGCCACGTGAGCACATTCAGGCCAGAAACGATCCGGTTCATCGCATGTCAAGTCTGTCAACCACACCTCTGGTCCGTCAGACGTTGAAGCAACCATCCAGAGACGTCAACAGAGTAGCTCAGTTCCGCGGCGCGTAAATCGCCAGGATAACATGGGTAATAATATCGCGCACGCCAAAAGTGAGGCCATCGCCTTCCTTCCCCTCTAGCCTTAGCCTTAGCGGAGCCAGGCCGGTACCGGAGTAACTTTGATGCCGTAGCTTGTGGGTGAAGCTGATTTCGCATTCCTCTGAGTGGTCGACTTGCCACCGTCAAGGCCGAAAGCATCCATCCTACTCTGGGGCCAGCTCAGGTACCGTCACGGTCCTGCATGATGGAATCCGTCTGATCCGTTCTCGACTTCTTCTAGAATGCTTCGTGGGTCCAGCGGCATCTCTGGCATCACCGCCATCAGGAATTCGCTCACTCGTGACTTTTCGGCCCTCATACTGGTGTTAGCCTAGAAGCTAACTAAATATCTATTGCTCAGACATCCTGACAGATGATCGGAAATCGGCATGACACCTAGACCAATTGGATCGGCTCAATTGCACGCACCCTACGTCATCATTGAAAACTCAATCGGCAGCCCGAAGTCATCTCCAGAGTCAGACTCAGACCAGGCCGTGCCCGGATGGGGCGACCGGGTAAATTCACGCGTGCGTCCTCGCGTAATCTTCGCGATAATCTCTGTTTTCGGCCCCTAATTAATTACGGAGGAGCGGCCACAGATCGTACGAGGTAGACCGTTGGATACGGGCGTGCGGTGAGTGCGAATAACGCCTGGCCGCCTCGGCAGCAGGAGAAGCGAAATACCAAACTGGGTTAGCGGTCCATTCCGTATCAATCTTTACTCTTTGTGGCAGGTTACGGCAGCCCGAAATGAATCCGTCTCTCTCTCTCCAGAGTCCATACTCCATGGGGTTGATTCACGCCCGGGATTCATTCCCCTGATTGATAGGCATTAGGCAAGGCCCTGATATCACAGTATGGGGTCTCGGTATTAATAGAAGTTGGCCAACCTGCTCAACGTCGAATTACAATCACTGACGAGCTCCAAAGAAGGGCTCTAAGATAGACTATTGAGTCCGGTGCGGTCTTGGCTTTTGTACCTACAGTAGTTTACGGTCCGGCGTAACAGACTTACGCCATACAAAAGGTACGCCCACTCACTTGGCCCTGATATTGCAAGCACACGCTATCCCCAACACGAGCTAGGGGATTTAGTAAGAGGAACACCAAATTAATCAAGATAATGGATGCCGCTCCTGCAGCTGTGAGTCGCCAGAAGCCTCCCCCACCCCTCCGGAGACGATCGCCCGTGCCAAGCTGTCGCATCGATGATCTTGGTGAGGGATTTTCTGCGCGCCCAGCCCTATTCTACTCCAGACGAAGGATGGAATAACCCGAGGCTGTTCATGGTTCAGCGCAGGCTACATACGGCGAAGGCATGAGGGACATCGTGGCTTTGGCTTCATCGCCCTACAATTTCTTTCTGCCTACGGACCGCAGAAGGCGATGCTTCGACAGTGCGCAATTGCCTTCTAAAAATGAAGCTTGCCAAGCGCACGGCGCAGGAGGTTACGTGCTGTCGGTAGGCAACATCAATCGATGAGGCGCGGGATATCGAGATTATAGAACCCTTACCCCATGATTCGCGACTTTGTGTCGAAGGATTGGATGGATTATTCAAATCCACTCCACGACAGCTGCAGTGACTTACGGAGTAGACTGCAGCCTATGGTACGGCTATGGCTATGGCGGACGGTCCGGTCCAAGGTCCCAAGTCCGATAGACTCCCAATTACCCGACTAAAGGTGATGGATGTGAGGAAGCTAGAAGATGAGACGGGACAAGAAACAGCTCATGAGGACCCAAGGCTTCATGCTTGGGACTTCTGGTGTTCAGGCTGGCCATTGCATCGCGATATCCTCGAGCACGAGCTAAACCAGCCGTTCTCGTATTCGCTCGGCGACCCCAGGCGTCCGAGACCTGACTGACTCGACTCATTCGAAGGTCCCTTGGTGAAAACGCGAGGGAACAGTAAACTACACAGCGAGAATTCGATGATCACCGGCTAGGGATAAAGGGCAACTATACGCCTTGGCGGGTACCTCCATGCGTCTGTCAGCTGTCTCTTTTCACCCTGTACTCCATATGATAGTATGGGACACACAGTAGATGATACGTGAAGACAGATTCACGTACTAACCCCGACCTGACTCGGACTCGGACTCGGACAAACCGAGAAATTGCTTCGTCCGAGGCTCGCGTCGTGCGGTCAAAGAATCAAAGGTCAAAAGACTCAATTTCGCTCACCCGCAAAGTGTCGAAGATTAAATGCCGCGTTATCCTGGAGTACTCCACGGTCAGTCGAGTTCCTTCTCAGAAGAGCTAGGCGCTCCGCATCGCCTAGTCTATGCACGGAAGACGCACTACACGACCCTCGGGGAGTCTACGTGTCTTAGAGAGTTCATAGTCACCGATAACTGGCTCGGGGGCAGATAATCAATTTCGACGCCTCGGCTTAGAATCGGCGTGCTAGCCAATATGCATTCGTCAGTCTACTCGGGAATCGGCACGGTTCTACCTGCCGTCGGAGCCATATCTTATCCAACCACGGGGTGGATGTGAGCGATGGCGGGTGAATTCCATGGTTGCGCGGTATCTATCTCCAACGCACTCTCAAAGATTCCTTCCACGGAGCCAGAGTTGCAAACTCTCTGGTTGCGAGATAAGATTTTTTTCTGGAAGGGTTGTCCCTGGTCCAACACATGACCGACTGCTGTGGGCGGAAATGGACTCCGACCGCTTCCTACTCTCCGCCGGATTTGGTTCGCGTTGACTTCAAGACTCTACGATGATGAGTACGTGGTCCTCAATTCGGACTTTGCGGGTGTAAACCACATATTTTTGCATCGCTCTGGCTACAGCTGACCCAACACCCAACCGAATGGCGACTATTCGGATATCGTCATTGTTAGTCCAGATATCCAGCAAATTTACCTGACGAGACGTCACACAATCACCGCCAAGGGATCATCTACAGGGATGTCACTGTTGACAACCCGGCGGAATCACCCCCCGCGTCTGCAATATTCCTTTCTGGAAATCTCAAATGCCGGATCTCACCCGGAGTGATCCATCTCCTAGAGTTCCTCGTGTTGGGTATGCGCTGTGCTGTAAGCGGACAGCTGTACGAGGACTCTGTAGTAAAATACCCGAGGCGGAGTAGGAGTTTGGACCCTGGCCATTGACTTCATTGAGGGACACAGTGTAACAGGCAACGGTCAGCCAAGCCTGCATCCTCCCCTGCTCAGCAGTTGACTTTGCTGTCGTCGGCGGGGGTTCTCTTGCCAAGCTATGCAGTTGACGTGCACCTCCTGCCCTGTCTACAATGTGACGCCGGCATCGTGATAGTGATACCCTCTGGGTTGCAGTACCAGTGACGTATACGGGGTTGAGTACTGGGTCGAAGTGCATGACTCGACTGCCTCGCACGTCTCAGCGAGTGATTTAGTTGCCGTTCTTCGCTGCAGGTCGGACTTGGCCCGGTGCTCTGTATTCGGATTCCTCATCACAGGCCCAAGGATGAAACCAAGCCACTTAATGCCCAAGTAAGGCGAGATTGCCAGAGTCAAGCAGTAAACCGCTGCAGAATGCAGATGACTCGGCATTGTCGATCTTGTCTCGGGACCGATATCGATCAATCACAAAGGCCAAGGTGCGGGAGACCTCCGAGCACGAGACCTATTGTCCAAATCCTTGGGACTTACCTAGTTTGAGTGAGGCAGCGGACAGATAGGACAACAAAAGCAAGTCATCCTGCAATCACCGTCACCGAAGTCCGAAAGTTCGTTCTATTGCCGCCAAGCAATTGAGATGCACAAGATGTGCTTGGCATCCCTTGTATGACTTCAAGATCCGTATCCTGGAGCTGTATAGGTGTCCCCGGCCCAGGCTAGTAAGCTTGGAATAAGTTCTACCTTAGTTCACGGAGTATGGCAGTGATACAGTCCTTCGTGGTCCTTGGCAGCACCGCCTCTGTCTAGGCTGCTCTGTATACAGTCAGGATGGTCCGATCCAATCGCGCCTCCCTGATCATCAGTCTCACTGTCAGACACACACAAACTCAATTATTGCTACACTTGCCAAGCCCCCCTGCCATGCATTCCTCTCGGTAACATTGACTTTGAGGTATTCGGTGAGGCTGCGATGGAGATGACGATGGGAGGGGGTGTTTGTGTTCCTCCTCAGGACGGATACGGAGGAGTCCTCATCTCTTGGCTTAGAGACAAGAATGTACGATCTACGGAGTATGGTACCTAGCCACTCCAACACGGGTTCGATCGAACTGCCCAGCTCTCAAGAATCAATACATCGATGCACTGCCTCAACACATCTCACCCTAACTCAGAGCTCGGCTCCAATCTGCCTCCTGAAAATCCATCACCCAAAGCGCGGAGGCTAGAGCACTCAAAACTCCATACACACGGGGGTATACCTACCAGTAAGGCACGGATACCCCATAGGTGGCCCGGTGGACACTACGGTTAGACAGACGACACCTTGAACAGACTAACGCGGCCCAGCCCTGACGAAAACAAGGGGAGCACCATTTCCGGGGGATCGCCGGGATGGGCATTAGCGCTGGCATTGGCATGGCATTCCTTCCAAATCACGCGCTTGGCGTTATTTCCGTTCTGGAACGAGAACTATGCAAGGCGCACCTTGCATGTTTTGCTCTGCAATTGCCTTTGCCGGCCGTGGCTGTGGCCGTGTCTGTGTCTTATCTATGTATCTGCCTGCCGGTCAAAGCTGGGTTACATAACTGGGTTACATAACTGGGTGTGCTAATGGGGTTGCTAATGGGGTTGGTTGGTTATCCATGATAGGCAGACACAGGCGTGGGGTGTTCAGCATCCCTTTTTAGTATGGAATATGAAGTATGGAGTACTACTCCGTACCGCAGTCAAGAGCGAAGATACTCCGAGCCAGGTCAACGTGAGGCCGGGTTTGCTTTGGGCATGTCGGTCTGGTTTAGGACTTGTTGTACAGGTAGGTAGGGGCATAGTCAAGTACTCAACTGTATATTCATATCATTGTTCGCAGGGATGGATGTATAAGAATATATATGGCGGATGTTCGATCTTAGAGTTCCTGCTAGGTGGTTCTCGCATTATACATCTTAGCTAGGGCTTCGACAGTTGATACAAAGCGCA
This sequence comes from Aspergillus incahuasiensis, assembly GCA_003719405.1. Taxonomy (NCBI): domain Eukaryota; kingdom Fungi; phylum Ascomycota; class Eurotiomycetes; order Eurotiales; family Aspergillaceae; genus Aspergillus; species Aspergillus incahuasiensis. The sequence goes on from RHLP01000576.1 coordinate 62,589, forward strand.
CAGAGACTACTCCGTAGGTTCTCTTGATAAAGTGCTTCAGTGACCATGGCAGGGTGCCATTGTCGATAGATGGAGTAGGACTTGTCATGCGTTCCATGCTGCTATACACCGTCGTTTAATGTACCTCAATTAAACAGTAGTGTCGCCAGCACTGTTGTTCATTACATATCATTCATAGATAACAACATCAAACATTAAATAAACAATCAGAACTTTCCAGCCTCAAACATCCTCAATTTCACACCCTGCCCCGGCGTGCCCACAATCTCCGATTTATGGAACTGCTTCTCCCACTCCCCAACATACTCGATCCGCTCATACCTTTGCAAGATTCTCACAATTGTATACCCCATCTCCGCCAGCGCAAAATTCTGCCCGATACAAATCCGCGGGCCGCCATTGAACGGGATATAATGCCACGGCTTGGGAGACCATGCCTCCCACCGCTCTGGCGAGAATGTAGCTGGGTCTGCAAAGGTATCAGAAACAGGTGGATAGAGGTCTGCGCGGCGCTGCATGGCGTACGTCGAGTATACCACCACATCGCCTTTCAGGATTGTTATCGGGAGGTCGCCATTTACTCCCCCGCCGGTGGGGAGGGACGTGTCCGCTAAAGCGTAGCGAATGTTATAGGGAACGGCCGGGTATAGACGGAGGGTTTCGTTGATTGTGTGCCGGAGGTATGGCATGCTCTTGAGGTCATCGTAGGTAGGGGCTTGTGTCGGGCCGACTATGTCAAGGATCTCATTGCGGAGCTTGTTGTAGGTCTCTGGATAGTTAGACAGTTCGTAGAAAGCCCAGCAGAGCGTTGCGGCTGTCGTGTCTCGGCCGGCGAGGAGGACCGATACGACTTGGTCACGGATGGTCTTGGGGTTGCGGGTGTAGTTGGCTAGCGCGTGGAGGAAAGTGAAGGGCGTTTCTGAGCCCTTCTCGAATTCATTCGCTCGGAGGCTCAAGGTATCGTGGACGAATGGCCAGACAAATTCATTTATAATCCTCAAGCCTTGATTGTACTTTCCACGCGGGTATAGATGCTGGGCTGGACTATATTCGTCAGATCGTCTGCCATATTATCTTTGATAGCCGTACATACCCGAGCATTGTCAGCATCGTCTGAATGCGCTGGACATCTGCAAATGCCAGGGCAAAGTCGGCTTGTGGGTTATCGAGGCTATTGATGCTCTTCCCGAGCAGGAACTCAGTGATGGCGTCAAGGGTCATTCGGTAAAACATGTCCATGACGTCTGTTGGCTCGCCAGAAGGACTGTATAAATCCAGCATGGTTTGGACCTTGCGTTCGAATATATCAAGGTCACTGATCCGGTCCTTGATAAACATGGGTCGTATGAGGTTTCGACTGCCCTGCCACTCTTTGCCATCCGTGGTAAAGATACTGTCACCAAGAAATGGAATCCATAGCTTATGGAAGAGCTCGCCTTTGCCAAAGTCTGTAAACTTTCCTGTGAGGACAGCTTTGAGGTGTTCAGGCTCGCGGGTCTGGATCACGCGGAATGAACCGAATATGTTGCTCTCCACACAGTTTGGAGAAGATGGGTTGCCATGCTCGAAGCTCATCTGGAAGAACTCAAATAGACGGTGCTCGCTCTGTGCTTTGATGACAGCAAAGAAGAAGCGGATTACTTGACATCTTAGCTAGAACATATCAATGTCAACAGTCCAGGTACCTGAAATGATGTCCCTAGGAATCATAGGCGCGTAACCCCCGCCTTTTCGAAATACTCGTCGGTCATGGATGAAGAGCCTAATAGGTCTGAGAAGTATGTAAATTATTATTAAGCCGCCGAGCGCGAGCACTGGGCTCAGAAAGACTAGGAGATATATCTTGGGGTCCATCTTGGTGTTGTCGATTTGTTTGCTGTCTGCCCCTGGCGGATTGAATAGGTTTATATACCGACGGAGTTGGTGAGACGTATAACACCCGAGTCGCTATACCTGAGTCAACGTGTATGGCTGTCACAGCTTCTTGACGTGGTTGGTCAACAACACCAATAACGCTAGGACTGCGGAGAACCTTGCAACCCGCCATGATCCTCGGCTAGCTCGTGTCCTAATAGTATAGCTTGATATAGAGCCTGTGATAGCGAGTTGAGGGGCTTTGGTCGTATAAGCTCATAGCGGTCAAAACGAGATCTTGTAACCGACAGCGCATGGGACGAGCATCCCAGGCTGCCGCTTCTCGATAGCGAACTTCGCCCTCCATCCAGTACAGTGACCTGGCAAGAGCACCAAGGGGTCCAATCTCAAAAGGTCTTTGATACTTCTGTCAATCATGGCTGCGTCGGCCGTGGCCAAATGGAAGCCCCCAATCACAGCATGCAGGGGGATGGATCCCCCCGCGAGTTCAAGCGCATGCTGGGTGCAGTTAACGACTCCAGCGTGACTGCAGCCAGTCAACATGACAATTCCTTTATCTGATCTCATTAGAATTGCATGTGAAGGTGGATGGAATGGAATGATGGTAAACCTTTGACATTGCACATGACAAAACGCTCATCAGCAATGGCCTCGTCGGATGTCCACTCCTTGTCCTGCTTGTCAAATCGCATCCCATGTTTTAGCCCTGTTTCATAAGACGTCTTCCTTGGTATCTCGCCAGATATAAGGAAAAAGTCGTCTAGTACAGTATGCGCTTTGTCGTGTTTCTCAACAGTTGCTCCGGCGGCTTCAAGCTCTTCAAACGAGGGATCCGCCTGCATAGAGATGATGTTCTCGCCGATTGCGAACCCACGGTAGTCTGGACGATCGGGATGAAGGTCAGCTATCAAGGCTTTGGGAAGACCGTTGGCTTCTTTCGCATCATTGATCATGCGAATTGCTCGAGGGAGACCGCCTGCACAGTTTTAGCATTAATTCTGGGCCCTCTCAGGGGACTGACCCGAATGGTCTCGATGCCAATGGGATAGCTGAACTAGCTCGACAGATGAAAGATCGGGCTTTATCCGTTGAGCGTTCCTTTCCCATGCCTCTTCTTCTGGACCTGCATCGAAAAGGATAGAATGCTTTTGGTGGCCTTTCGTAGCGGTCTGCGAAATCGATGAGTATCATTGTTGTACGAACGATGAAACGCTGCGTACCAGGATGATCGACAAGCCATGTGCTGAGCAACATATATCCTCCATTTGGAGTTCCCTATGCGCGTCTCCTCTGTCATTTAGGTGATGGGGCGAGTTCATGGCCAGGTGGCCCATCAAACCGGACACCTGGACGGTATCGGGCGCGATGGATGACAAGGGATCCAGGTCATTGTCGATAATGACATGTGCCTCCAGAGTGTCAACTTCGACGAGTGTAAGAGATGGCATCTTGATGGCCGAGAGAAGATGAGTTGGGAGGGTAAAGATGAAGAGGAGAGTTGGGAAGGTGGGGGTTCAGGGAGAATCTCACATCATCGTGAAATCAACCAGGCAGGGTCAATTGTCAACCGGGATATCCTCATATAGGATAAATAACGAGCACGATGGCTTTAAGTGTACCGCTGCTTAATTGTTTTGACTGTAGGCTGTGGAAGTCCCTGATCTGCGGGGATATATAATTCTGTCGATCCTCCACAAGACGAACCCCCAATTTTTCCTTCTTTCGCCTCAGCGTCTCTGTAGTTGTTACTCTACCAACTTACTCATGTCTAGCAATATGCTTCTCATTCTACCTCTATTGTTACTTCTGATCCCACTGACAACTGCGAAATTCAGTCCGACATGCATCAAAGTTGTCACAGCGCTGGCAGCACGGCCCAACGATTTGTTCAACAAATTCCAGCGTGAGATCTGCGATCAAGGATGCCAGCCAACGGTGGCTCACTGGGATCTCTGGACTCGCAATAACACCTTTGTCCCCGCCGTTCGCAGCGTGATGCAAACCCTGGATGCCCCGAAGCAGGAGGAAGCGATGGTGAAGCTCGGCGACGACGCTG
>RHLP01000577.1:0-13392 GCA_003719405.1 Aspergillus incahuasiensis
GGGGAGGAGAGTGGTGGTGCTGCGAAGACAAGCGGGAAGGTCCAAAGCAAAGACGAGATTTCTGGGGATGAGTCCGCGTCTGGCTCTGAAGGCGGCGTTCCAGTTACGCGGGCCAGAGATGACCTAGATGTGGACATGGACGACGCGGAGAGTGGTGAAGAAGACTACGCGCAGTTTGACGCACGACTCGGTTCTGGTTCAGAAGACGAAGACAACGACGACGACGAAGGCCTCTCAGACGACGAATTGCAGGCACCCTCACGCCTCGCCCGGCGCTCATCCATGTCCATATCCCTCTCCCCATCACGGTCACCCTCCCCACCACCCAAAAAAGCCAAGTCCGCATCCGCCTCCAAGACCCCCGCCACAAGCACAACCTTCCTGCCCTCCCTCATGATGGGCGGGTACTGGTCGGGCTCGGAGTCCGAAGCCGAAGAGCTGGAAGAGGCGCCGAAGCGCAAGAACCGCATGGGGCAGCAGGCGCGGCGCGCGCTGTGGGAGAAGAAGTTCGGCGCCAGCGCTAACCACGTCAAGCAGGAGCAAGAGCAATCGAGGGGTAAGGGCAAGAAGGGCAGAGATGCTGGGTGGGATCTCAGGAAGGGCGCTACGGGCGATGGCGATCGGGGCAGGAATAAGTGGGGTACGGGTTCGAATGCTATGGCTATGAGTGGGAAGAATAGGTTTGGAAGTGGTCCTGGGGCCGATGCTGGGACTGGTAAAGATGGTGGCAAGCCGAAGAAGCCGCAGGATGATAAGCCGCTGCATCCTTCTTGGGAGGCGGCGCGGAAGGCAAAGGAGCAGAAGGCTACCGCGGCGTTTGCTGGAAAGAAGGTTGTTTTCGATTAGTAGTGGTCTTTGTTGGTATAGATATAGATATAGCGGTAATGGCACCCTGAATGATACCATTCCATTCCATTCCTTCTAGAGAGACGTAAATAAACACGGACATGCTAAAACACTCTTGGTATCCTGGCTGGCTGATGTATGCAAAAAAGAAGTCTATCTATGATAAACAGGTGACAGCTCGTCAATGTGAACGACTATTTGGAAATCACCTTAAAACGTCATCCACCCCTCCTTCAAATCCATTTCCCCCGTAAGATTCGTCCCTGCCCCCGTCCCAGTCCCCGTCTGGCCCTCCGTCTCAAAGCACGGAATCGCCGTGAACTCGCCCAGTTCCTGCGGGAGATTCGAGACAAAATGGTCGAGGCCTATATGCGGCATAGCCGAGAACGCATGGGGCGTCAGGAAGTCCGACGGCGAGGTGATTTCGTGATGATGCGGCACTACCGCGTTTTGGATGGTAGGAGTTTGGCCGGTTAAAAGACTCGCTGGTGCAAGACTAGACGGGTGCTGTTGGATTGCAGCGCCGTCAGGTAATGGGTAGTGTTCTTGGCCCTGGAAGGGATTACTGTGCGCATGTGTTTGTGTCTGCGTCTGTGTCTGGGTATGTGTATCCGGCGACACGGGGCCGGTCTTCCAAAGCATCTCCCAGTTCTTGAAGCGGTCGTATGCAGACTCGAGACTCCCTGAATGCCCGGCTCCCTGGGAGGAGCTGTATTCTTCGAGGCGGGATATAGCTCGTTCAAGCGCTTCAATGACACTAACAGCAGACCTTGCCGAGCCGACGCCCATAGACATGATCTTAATAAGCGCCATGCCCTTCTGGAGCGCTTCCCGGAGTCGTTCCGTTCGTTTTGTCAAACTCTGCGCAAGGATCACTAGCAGCGCAGCGCGGCACGAGCTAAACTCCGTGAACGACGCACGGGCAAGGCCGGTTTCGTCTCTGAGAAGGCGGCAGAGATCGATGATTTCGAGCGCGGCCTCGACGCAGTCCGTGACGAGCGTAGAGCGGTTCTTGGAGACGCCGGAGGACATGGGGATCTTGATCGGTGAGATTTGGAATGCGACGGCTGAGAACCCCTTCATGCTGCTGAAGAGGAAAGGGCGGCCGAGGAAGATGCGGGTGAGACAGTAGTCAAGCTTCAGGTGGACGTTTGCTCTGAAGAGCGGGCCGGTTGGGTTTAGGTCTCGGCAGTCGGTTTCTTCGGGCAGGGTATTCCACCAGTCGACGAGGTGCTTTCGGAGATTGAGGAGACGCTCGAGACAGTCTTGCTGTTTATCTTTGCGGCATTTGCGGAGGGTGCATCTTATCAGTTAGCAAAATTGTCAACAAGGCAAAAGGGAAACTTACATCTCGTTCGAGACCTCTCCGAGTTTGAGGGTTAATGTAATTAGAGTTACCATGTTGGTATGATTTGAGACCTGACCTTGTGGCATCAAACCTGGGAAGTCGGTCGGCATGGCAGCATCCACGTCTGTGTCAGACAGAGACACTGGCCTTCCGTGTAGAATACTGACTCGTCTAGGGTAGCTGTTAGAACGGCTAAAGCATTTAATAGGATCCGCCGACTCACTTCTCGATAGTATAAGCCGTCCAAAACACCCGATTCCGAATCTCAATCACATGCGGCGGCAATCCCTCGCCACTATACTTTCTGTGCATACCATTCTGGATAGCCATCTTCAAGGCAAGGCCAAAATAAGTGTAGCAAAGGCCGGAGGTATCCAGCGGCAATAGATACGTCCCGATCAGCAAACAAGCCTGGACGCTGCGGATGGAAGCTGAAGCAATGATATCAGGGAGTAACTTGGACGCGAACTGGTAAAAGGTCAAGCCGACCTCGTCTTCTGAGAAATGGTCATCGGGGTCGGTCTGGTTGGAAGACAGGCGGTTGACGGGGATCGCCGAGTCCATGTGTGCGAACTGGGTTCCAATCGCGAGAACCATCAGAATAGAGCATACCGCGCCGGCGTCGTTGCTTCCAAGGCTCCCGGGGTTGACGTAGCAGGTGTTGAGTTTATCTTTCAGCCAGTCTTCTTCGACGTAGAAGTTATTTGTTTGTGCGTATTTGAAGAACATCTGGACGAGAAAGTCGGCCACAAACCGCGGCGGCAGGCTTGTCACTGATGCGGATACCACCGCGCCGGACTGTAATTGCGTGGCTCGCCATCGTTCCTCGAAGGGTTCTGCTTCGGTGGATGCCTGATCAACTGATTAGCATCGTCCAAACCTCCGGTTGCGTCAGCCTACCTCTGGTGTCTCGGCTTTCATCCACTCGTCAATCTTCTTTTTGATCTTCATCGAGAAGTTTAGATACGAGAACTCGCCGGAGTATTCTATCGAGCTGTTAGCCCGGTCATCCCATGCTGTTCCAGCACGAAGCTCCACGCCAAGTCAACCCGGGTGTCAAATGCAACGTACGCGTCGTATTATCCGGCAGCGCTTTGATGGTAAAGTCCTCGTCGTCAATCGCCAGATCCTCCATATCCTCGTTATCGAAACCCACCGACGGCCCTCCGCCCTCCGACTCCGATCCCCGATGCGTACTCTTCAGCTCCTCCGCGGTCTTCCGGAGCGACTGGATATCGAACGAGATGTTCGGGACATAGTGCTGCAGTATCCGTTCCATGCACCGGACCCTCTCCGACTCGAGCATCTCATGGCGGCTGCGTGCGGCGGTTCGTTCAAGGAGCCTATAACCACCAATCCCCGTAAGCACTTATCTCCGACCACCTTTTCCCTTTGAAGGCAAAGTATAAGCCTGAGCAACTCACGAGATCGACGACGAGCGCGCAAGCCTCTCCGCTTGGTCGGGGTGCGTGAAGACGCACTGGCGGCGATATCGCAGGCATCGGCGGCAGGGGACGCCCCCTTCGCATTTCTCCTTCACGCGACGGCAGCCATCGCAACTATAGGAATACCCACGTCAGCCACCGGGCTCAGAAACCAGACCGGGTTTGAATCATTGGGGTGGAGTGGCACTCACGCGCGCACCGCTCTCTTGCGGTTCTCCTCCGAAACGCGGGGTCGTTTCTGGGTGCCCGGGGCAGGTGTTGATGGGGCCTCGTCCATGGCAGGCAGTAGGGATCAAGGGGGGTGGGTTATTAGGAGCATTGTAGGGTGGATAGAACCCCGGTGCTGAACGAGACGACGTAATAATCTGGGGGTGAGGAGTGATTGATGAGACAAGATGAGGAGCAAGGTCCCAGGGATTTTTTATCCGATTCCCAAGTCTCACGTTTCCAACTGATAAGCGGCCGGGTGGCCGGTCCCCTCAGCTGGAGCACGAACCAACGGTCTGGATGGGGCGCTTTCGAGAATTTGAACTTAAATGCATCGCGTGCCTTGCAGTGTTTGAGGTACAATTATATAGCTGTCAGAGGTGATATAGGACTAGTTGTCTGGGCTTTTGTGTGATTCGCTGTCCTTGTATATAGACGCCTCGGCTAGTTTGGACCTTGAGCTCGAATATATATAACTATTCGAAAGGTTCCCAGGGATTTAGTCAGAATATTTAAGATAAAGCCCATGCTTTCTAGAATCATGACTTTAGAGATCAGGATATATACTTGCATCAGCTCATTAAAACCCGTCAACTTCAACACCCACCCCCCTCTCCCTCCCCAGATCCAACAGCTTCCGCCCAGTGACCAAATCCATGATCCCCATCCCAACGCACTTCATGACAACATTGCGCCCCTCAAGCACATTAACAGGCTGCGGCTCCGCACTCTCGTCCTCCCCAAGAGATCCGTGATACAGCTCGCCCAACTCAACAAGCTGCTCACCCTTCACATTAGCATTCCGCAGCTCCCCCGACTCCTCCAGACAAGCCTCCCTGGAATCAACATAGACCACGCCGCCCCCAGAAAGCAGCGTCTCGGAATCAATCTCCTGCATATGCGGTCTATACGAGCCAATGAGGGAAATAAATCGCGGTTTGGAATGCCCATCTTCAGCAGACAGATACGCGTAGGGGAAGTTCGGCTCCGTAGCCGGCGTGCAGCTAAAGATGACATCGGCCTGAGCCATCTCGGCCCGGAGACGCTGCTCGTAGGCCTCATCCCCCGTCCCCTCCTTAGCCAGCGCCGTAAAATCCACAGCCGGATACGCAGCCCTGAGATCCGAAACAACGTCCCTCTCCAGCTCGTCCAGCCTCTTGCGCCCGCGGTTCACAAACGCCACGCGCTTGATCTGGCCGGGACACAGCAGCAGCGCCAGGCGCGCGTGCCACTCTGCTTGGCGCCCCGAGCCGAGAATGACAATGTGCTCGCGTTTGATCGCTGAACCAGTAGCCCGCACAAACAGCGACATGACCGCCAAAGCCGTCCTGAACGCGGTGATCTCAGCCGCGCTCAAGAGGCCCAGCAACTCGCCCTTCGGGGAGAAGATGTTAATGACGCCGACGATGCCGTGGGACTGTGAGGCCGTGACGATCTTGATGCCCGTGCTGGCTGTGTTCGAGACGGGCATGAACAGCGAGAGGTTGTTTTCCTTTGTGGTGATCGCTGTGCGCAGGGGCTGGTGCACTAGACGCTCTGGGGCTGGGGAGTCATCTTGTGCGGAGACGGTCACTAAGGCCTCGTCGAGCGTGTGTAGGAATGAGAGGCATTGCGGGCGTGTGAGGCCGCGGAGGAGTTTGGCTACGGCGGGTTCGGGGAGGATATACATCGTGTTCGGTGGGGGTCTGGTTGGGGTATTAGGGACTTTGTGTTTGTATGAATTGGGGTTATATGGATGACCACGGTCGGTGATGATCTTAAGTAGTCGTTGAAGGAGATTAGCTTAAATTTGGGGAAGCAGCGATGTCGGAGGAGATCCGCGTCGGCGACCATGGCCGGTACTACAGATCCGGTTGAACTAGATGTACGAGAGGAAGAAAGCTCCGCAAGATTTGGAGAGACTGCAGGTAAATAAGAATGTATCTATCATTATCATAAATGGAATATGCTATCTAAATGCATTCCGCTGAAACCAGACATTCACCAAAAGACGCACGCTCAGAGGGATATCTACCCAGAACAAAAAAAAGATAAAAGACAAGACAAAACAACGCATAGCCTACTTCTGGGCAGCAAAAGCGTTACGGGCGCGGCGCTTGAGCTCCGCAAACATAGCCTCCTGCGACTGCTTCGTGCGGCCAACAGCCTCGGTGTTCTCGACCGCTCGACGAAGCAGGAAGCCCATGCACTCCTTGACAGAGCCCCAGGTGAGCAGCTTGTAGACGCTGGGCGACTCAGAGACCTTCTTCTCAGACTCGGCAGCCTGGAAGCCCTGCAACAGCTCGCAGCTGATTTCGTCGGCCATACCCTGGAGCTGGGCGTAGCTGAGCTCGACGTCGGAGGTTTCGCCGCGGGTAGCCTGCTCGAGACGCAGGGCGTGGGCCTTGCGGACGGAGTCGCGGTTGTGTGTGGCGACGATGACATTGACGGGGGGCAGGTCGGTGGCGTGCTCAGCGGAGGCAGACTTGAGCATGTGGTTGTACTTGCGCGTGAGGAGGGCCTCGACGACGCCGTCGTAGCACTCGTCGGTTTGTTCCTTCTCGGCCCAGATCAGGTGGCGGGGTTCGGTCTTCAGGTATGCGCCGCGGACTAGCTTGACGCCCAGTGTGTACCCCTCCTGGCGGGAGATTTCGAGGTGCTTGGCGAGGGTGGCGGGGGTCGAGCAGAGGTATGCTTGGTAGGTGTTGTAGAAGATGGCGCGGCCGGGGGTGCGCGAGTTGCAGTACTTCTGGTACTTTGTTGCCCACTCTTCGATTCCGTGCTGCACGGCCTGTTCTTCGGCGTCGACTAGCAGGCGCACGTTCCGGGAAATGGCGAGGTCGCAGATTTTTTTGATAGACTCGTCCATGAAGGTGGAGGGCATAGTTTTGTTCTGGAGGTATTCGAGTGCTTGGACGCCCATTCCGGTAAATCTAACTGGTTAGCTTTGGTTTCTAAAGTCTTAAAGGTGAACTCACTTCAAGGCCACAAAGTCGCCTTCCTGGGCCATGTCCACAGTCTGGAGCGTGCCGTCCAGCCATGTCTGGATCTCCTGGCGGCTTGCTTTCTCATCACGAAGGTCTGCGTTGGACTCTCCAACGAGAACTTCACGAGCGTAACCCAGAAGCACTCCTCGGTATCCCAGCTTCTTGATTTCATTGATGGAGCGCTGGACTTCGAGCTTGTTTTCGCCAGCGTTGAACTGCTTGTATAGAGTGTGCTTGACGAGCAGGTTCAACAGGGGGTTCTTTGCGACGTCTAGGAGGGCCGTCTTGGGGTGCGCGAGAACGGAGAGTGTGTAGATGCATGGCTTCAGAAGGATAGAAGAGGAGGAGACGGAGAGGATGAGCAAGGAGCGCAGGACCGAGGAGAGTGGGAGCTTGGCGAGGGGCGAAGTAGTCAATGGCCGCTTGGGCGCAGGAGTTTGATGCACCAGGGTGTTGGTATCAGCTGTGATGGACGATCTGGCGTTGCTCGTCCGGCTGACGAATCTGGCGGCGCGATAAGAGCGCTTGGTAGGTAGTGCCCGCACGGAAGGGCGAGGAGTTGCGGCCTTCATGTTGTAGTGGGGGATAACTTTGCTAGACAAGTCGCAAGCTCAAAGTGAGTTGGGAAGTTGATTAGGAGGTTGTTAAAGATACAATGGACTTCTTGAAGGTGGCGTAGATGATTATGTAGCTCAAAGAAAGTATGCAGTGAATGACAGGGACGGTAGCCGGTAGAGGCCGCTCCCAACCGGCAGTGTTGCACACGAGCTCTTTGCCATTGTCATTATCAAATCATAGAATCCAGGGGTCTGCTGATTGCAGGTGGTGGAAAAGAGGGTCGCGGTTGCCGGTATCATTCCGACCACGACACTGTGGTTTCTATCAGTAAGGGGTTCTATACACCGGCCCTGTGGCGACTGCAGTCGACAACTCGACATACTGCGACATGCCGTCACTCTGATGCTCCGGATGAAGCTCTATCTCCAAGCAGGCCATCATCCCGCCATCCCTTATCTCTGCTATTAGCTCTAGCATAGGTAGCAGCACAGACGTCTTTCCTTGCAACACAACCTATCCGAGTGTAGGGAGCCTGGCCCAGCCGCCACCGGATGCAAGCTTATGCCGTTTTGGCTTATGCAAGGCCTCGTGATGATCCTGCAGGGTGGATGATGGATCTCAGATGCAGCACCGGTTCACGGGCCGGTGGCAGATCCCCACCGGGCAGAGAGCTGGCTGACCGGCCCGGTTGCGACTGGCGAAGTTGCGACAAGACTGCGGGGAAAATAATCTTACCCTACTCTTTCTTATCTGGTAACTATCTTGGCTCGCTGATAGCCTTGCTTGGTGGATATTCTGGTCATCCTTATCGCCTCTCAGATGTCAGCATGCTGCGCAGTTCCTTCTTGGCTTCTGCCGCCGGAGACTGACCGAGTGCACCTTATCAGCCTGAGAATTATGGCAAACAGGCTAGTCTGGGAAGGGCATAGCCTCACGTGGTGCGGAAGCCGTCCAATCAGAGCGCCTAGCGGTCTTCAGCCGGTGGATCAAGCTTTGGGCTAGCGGCCGACAATTTTATGCCAAGCAGTGCGCAAACACCAGGCCCAGCAGTGGCTCACTGAGGATCCCATTAGTCATTGAAACAGCTTCATGGAACATGTGCAAAGTCAAAGCATCTGATCCGGTTCCCAGATGCAAATTGACTGCGGGTTACGGTGCGGAGAATTCCCCAGACTCAATATCCACGAATCCGGAGTCTGGAGAACCTGATCCAAGCGAGCCTGGGGTACCGTTGCCACCATTCTGACACGTCCTCTGTCCCTGTAACTCAGCATACAGCGGAGCAGGATGGCTTATATGACGCAGGATCAACAATGAAACCCGTGTCTCTCGGAACTACCTTCCTATCTGTTCCCGTCAGCGTCAGGATTAACTCACGTCTCGCCGAAGTTACTCCTATCAGGCACATACTCGACGGCTCTCGATCTACTCACCGAATTGGGCAGCTTGGCCTTGGGCAACCCCACAACTTTCCCCTGGCACCGAGCTGGGGCCAATAGGGTTTATCTCCCACAAACCTTTCCATGAGTAAAATTTATCTCGTGCTGGAAATGATAAGCCCTTGACTCAGCAATCTGGGGTTTCCCGCGTCTCAGGATTTTTATAACACTGTGACCGGGCTCCCCTCGCTGTTCAGGCTTGCCTACGTGTTTTCAAATCTGGGTACACAAGATGAGTCCGCAATCGGTCAAGAGCATGGAGGAGGGCCGCACCCCGTCCGTCCAGTACGACTATGAGCCCAAGACGATGGAAGGGGAGGTGGAGGAGCACACAGCGACCAAGCGTGGTCTGTCGTCGCGACAACTGCAACTGCTCGCCATCGGAGGTTGCATTGGAACCGGCCTCTTCGTTGGTACCTCGACGGTACTGACGCAGACCGGCCCTGCTCCTCTGCTGATGAGCTACTTGGTCATGGCCTCCATCGTCTGGTTTGTCATGAACGTTTTGGGCGAGATGACGACCTTTCTGCCTATTCGTGGTGTTTCGGTGCCATATCTGATCGGACGCTTCACCGAGCCCAGCATTGGGTTTGCTTCCGGCTACAACTACTGGTACTCTTTCGCCATGCTGTTAGCTTCAGAAGTGAGTATATCCATCCAATGCGAGGAAGTGTAACTGACGAGTAAGGTTACCGCTTCTGGAATGATTATAGAGTACTGGAATCCTCCGGTCAGTGTCGGCCTGTGGATCGCCATTGTCCTCGTTGGTATGTTCCTGTGGCCCTCAGAGTTTCGTCTGCTGACAAGCTAGTGATCCTTCTCCTTAACGTCGTCGCGGTCGAGTGGTATGGAGAGTCCGAGTTCTGGTTTGCTGGTTTGAAGATTCTGGCCATCATCGGCCTCATTATCCTCGGGTTCGTTTTGTTCTTCGGAGGAGGGCCGAAACACGACCGCCTAGGGTTCCGTTACTGGCAGGACCCCGGTGCATTCAATCCCTACCTGGTCGGCGGAAATACTGGAAAGTTTCTGGGCTTTTGGACCGCCCTGATTAAGTCTGGATTTTCGTTTATCTTCTCGCCCGAGTTGATTACCACTGCCGCAGGAGAGGTTGAGGCGCCCCGCCGAAACATCCCCAAAGCCACCAAGCGATTTATCTACCGTGTCTTCACCTTTTACATCCTGGGCAGCTTGATAATTGGTGTCACAGTGGCCTACAACGACCCTTCGATGGAAGCTGGAGTCGCGAGCGGTGGCTCGGGAGCTGGCTCGAGTCCATTCGTCATTGCCATTCAGAACGCTGGCATTGGAGGGTTGAACCATGTCGTCAATGCAGCAATTCTCATCTCCGCTTGGTCGTCTGGCAACGCGTGGTGTTATGCTGGGTCAAGAACACTGTACTCGCTCGCTGGAGAGGGCCAGGCCCCCAAGATATTTATGCGCACTAATCGGAACGGCGTCCCGTATGTGGCCGTGATTGCGACATGGATGATCGGCTTGTTGGCCTTTCTCAACCTGTCGAGCTCGGGGCAGACGGTGTTCTACTGGTTCACCAACATCACCACCGTTGGTGGCTTCATCAACTGGGTTCTCATCGGAATTGCGTATCTGGTATGCTGCTTCCTTCCACTTTCAGCATTTGTTTCGAGCTAACCAAACTAGCGCTTCCGCAAAGCCCTCAAGTTCCACGGCATGCTGGACATGCTGCCCTTCAAGACCCCCTTTCAGCCCTACGGCACATACTACGTGATGGTGGTCATTTCGATCCTGACCTTGACGAATGGGTACGCGGTGTTTTTCCCAGGCAGGTTTACCGCATCGGACTTTTTGGTCTCTTACATTGTGTTTGCCATCTTCCTTGCACTCTACGCCGGGCACAAGATCTGGTACCGGACACCATGGATGACCAAGGTGTCGGAAGTCGATCTTTTCTCGGGCAAAGATGAGATTGACAGGCTGTGCGCGAATGACATGGAGCGCGAGCCTAGGAACTGGCTGGAGCGTGTTTGGTGGTGGATTTTCTAGATATGCTGCAGAATACCCCGGTTAGACGAGACTTTATAGATGACATTATATATGATGATCGACACGATAGATATAGATGAATAACTTTTACTTACCTACTCTATATATACTGCGATCAGACGTCGCTTGAACTACATAGCCGGTATGATTCAACCCGACCGGCATTGTAGATCGAGAAGCGCAATATGGAATCTTCATCTATGCGCTAGGTGCAGAGTGAATGCTGCTGAACATGGAGGCGAAGACTGCGTTCGATGATTGATTCTATCAGATATCGTTATCAAAGTAACTGGGGTGAGCAATTCTCCATACAAAGCATATCGCTATCTACTCCAAACTGGATCTCAGCGGGGGCGTTCCAGAGCCAGAGCCAGAGCCAGTCCCACTGCGACTGCCACTGATCCGGCCCGGTCAGAGCCCACCGGCAGAGCCCCGGCCCCGGCATGCAGCGACCGGCGACGATCTCCTTGCGGGGCTGGAATGCTTGCCATTGTCTCTGCGACGATGCGCAGTTGGAGAGGCTGCAGTCCCGGTGATAACCGGTCTTAAATCACGAGGGCTTCCCCGCATACCAGCACGCCTTGTTTGCTTCTCCCCTCCTCACCTTCTCCCTCACCTTTACTGCTCTTCAATTCCTTTACCGACAGAGAAGTGCACATACAAACCATGCAATCATCACTACTTCTCCGGGCGAGGGCCCTCTCAAAGACTGCGTCGGTCTTCTCCCGTACAAAGACCGCCTCGTACGCCACGTTCAAAGTCCCTCGCATTGACAACGAGCCAAACGTGAGAATGCCGCGTCTGCGCTCCAATGCCTAAGCTAATTATTGTAGAAATTCTACGCTTCAGGCTCGCCCGACCGCAAGGCTCTCCAGGAGGCCTTGGCCCGAACACAACAAGCCGCTCCTCTGAGCGTTCCTTTAGTTATTGCCGGCAAGGAAGTGAGCAGCATTTGCCTTCTCCTGAAAGAGCTTAGTTGACGGTCTCAGATCAATTCATCTTCCACCCTCACACAGTCAAACCCCGCCTCGCACGGCCCCGTGGCCACCTACTCCAACGCAACCGCCACAGACGTCCAAGCGGCGATCGAGTCCGCGCTCGAAGCCCGCAAGTCATGGGCCGCGACGCCGTTCGCTGAGCGTGCCAGTATCTTTCTCAAGGCCGCGGACCTGATCGCGACCAAGTACCGCTACGATGTGATGGCCCTGACCATGCACGGCCAGGGCAAGAACGCCTGGCAGGCGGAGATCGACTCCGCAGCTGAGCTGTGCGACTTCTTCAGATTCGGTGTCAAGTACGCGGAGGACCTGTATGCCACACAGCCCGTCCACCACGCCCCCGGTGTCTGGAACAGGGTCGAGTACCGCCCACTCGAGGGTTTCGTGTACGCCATCAGCCCGTTCAACTTTACCGCCATTGGTGGTAACCTAGCCGGTGCCCCTGCGCTCATGGGCAACGTCGTCATCTGGAAGCCTTCTCCCTCCGCCATTGCGTCCAATTGGCTCGTCCACCAGATCCTGCTTGAGGCCGGCCTGCCCAAGAACGTCATCCAGTTTGTCCCCGGTGAAGCCGAAGAAGTGACCAAGACTGTTCTCGACCACCCCGAGTTCGCGGCCCTCCACTTCACCGGCAGCACCAGCGTCTTCCGCAACCTCTACGGGCAGATCTCCACAGGCGTCGCAGCCGGCAAGTACCGCAGCTACCCTCGCATCGTCGGCGAAACTGGCGGCAAGAACTTTCACCTGATCCACAAGTCTGCCGATGTGCGCAATGCGGCCGTGCAGACCGTCCGCGGCGCCTTCGAGTTCCAGGGCCAGAAGTGCAGTGCCACATCGCGCACCTACGTCGCGGCCTCCATTGCCGACTCCTTCCTTGAGCAGGTCGCCACCGAGACCAAGAACCTCAAGGTCGGCCCCCCATCCGACTTCACCAACTTCTGCGGGCCCGTCATCCACGAAGCCTCCTTCACCAAGCTCGCCAAGGTCATTGACGACGCCAAGAACGATCCTGAACTCGAGCTCCTTGCCGGCGGCTCCTATGACTCCTCCAAGGGCTGGTACATCCAACCTACTGTCTACCGCACCACAAACCCCGACCACCCCCTGCTCACCCGCGAGCTGTTCGGTCCAGTTCTAGTTGTTTATGCCTACTCCGATGCAACAGAGAACGACTTTATCAGCATCGCGCAGAAGATCGACGCAACGGGCGAGTACGGCCTGACGGGCTCCGTCTTCGCGCAGGACCGCGAGGCCCTAGCCGTTGCCGACGATGTCCTCCGTAACGCGGCGGGCAACTTCTACATCAACTGCAAGNNCCCCATCATGTTTGTCCTTTGCTTATTTGAAGGCTGCACCTGCATCTACGGCGTTATTTCTTTATCCTGACGTTGACGTTGACGAAAAGTCATGACTGCATTATACAAGTTCTTATCCTCTCGGTAGTATACATACACACAGTATACCATGCATATCCACATACCGCTCCATACCCATCAAGAGACGCATCTCCTTGCTATCTAATATCTAAGCACCCAAACAAGCCTCAATAAACCTCCTCGTATT
>RHLP01000578.1:0-12002 GCA_003719405.1 Aspergillus incahuasiensis
CAAAGAAACTCGCCAGCGACGCAACGCTCGACAACTCACTCAGCACATCTATGATAAAATCCTCAATCGAAGGAACAAAGAAAGAGGCGAATCCAACCCCGAGGCCGCCGCAGACCGCGGCGAATACTGTTTCTTCCGGCACGTCCTCGTCGAATGCGTTTTGTCCGCCCGCGAGCTTCACCGCAATGCCCAGGATGGTTATAGAGGAGGTAGCCTAGAGATGGATCAGGTTGGTATTGGAGTTGGAGTTGGATTGTTCCTTGGAGGATTGTAGAGATCCCGCCCATGGATAAGGTACAGTTGGGGGAGGGGGGAAGTTGGAGGCTTTGAGGCCTTGGGCACGAGAAACGAACCATGATGCTGCGGAGGAATGCTCCGATAAGTTTTATTGCGAATTCCGGCTGGGTTGGTTCTTGGGGCTGGGGCGACTGTGGTAGCCGTGGGTTTGATGGAGCCTTGGAGGTATGCATGGCTATAGCAATTCACATCTTCGCTGGACTGCAATGGTTGTCTTTCAACGGGGTTAGGGCTAGGCTATATGGTCAGGAAGACTCAACCGGAGTTTCAGCGTGTGCTTGGAATGTCTGTGCTAAGTTCAGCGGTTAGGCAAAGCAAAGATGCAGAGCAGTATCAGATCGAGAAGGCTATCCTCTAGGGGTAAAAGAAAGGCATTCTCAGTGCGCGACGACGCTATTTAATACCCCCTCCCCTCCCCACCCTACCTACCCTACAGCTAGACCACAGACACAGACTGCCACAACAACGAGGCGCAGCACAGCGGCTAGCAAACAACCCATAGCCGCCTGGGGACACAGAGCCTCAGGGCTCAATTCCATCCATCTCCATCTCCCTGATCTAAGGCAGCCCGCAGGCATGGTCGCACCGTGCATAGCCCCGTTTCAAGCAGGTACACGGCGTAGCGCATGCATGTGGTCTTGTGCGAGGCGGGAGCTTTAGCTGTCGGCTATTAGGCTCTTGGTTGTTTATAGATCGGCTTAGGCTTTTCTTTTTGTGTTTAGTTAATCTCTGCCGCTTGGGAGCTGCTAGGTATGCTGCGCGGCGCAGCGCTGCTAAAGTGCCAAGGACCCTCGCGGCTAGGGCTATAGTAGTAATTCCTGGCCGGCGTTGCTAAAGGGGCCTCACTTACCTGGATAGATCTTAGCGCTCGGTAGTGACGATCTCTGTGCTAGCTGGCCTTGTTTCAGCGGATTTATTGGACTTGCGGGCTCAAATTGAGTGAGGACTTGAACTATGTTGGTAGGAATACTGTGGCTTGGCACTTTGTTCGTGAGGTTGGCGGTGTATATTCTTCATCGGTAGGGCATGGGGCAACTCGCAGCACCATGTGTACCCTGGTCACTAGATTCGGTACTTGCTGGTGCGACGCACATCAATCAATTGCCGGTTAATTCTTTGGGTGCTACGAGGCGGAGGCTTCGGCAGGTACCTGGAGGGAGGCGCAGCCAGTACAGGGTTGAACCGTTTGCATATGGCGTACCTAGCCATCAATCACTGTTATCCAACTTACTTGCAGGTGGTTTCACATAGGTGGGTGGGGATATAGGAGTCGCCGGTAGCGTGGTTTTCCAGGATTCTGGGGCAGTGCTGGGGTGGTATGGATGAATGTACGTCAAACTAACTATCTCCCATTAGGTTTGGAATTGGGCAAGGTCCCGTAGTATCTACGGCTTTGCTCGTGGTTACTCCGAAGAGGCTCAGCAGGTACGGCAAACACCCTGAGAGCTCGTTGTGGGGGGCAAGAAAGCAACGTCTGGGCCGGTGGAACGAAATACAAGACCCAGAAGATGACGCTATCAAACGGCGGCTTGATGGAAGAACTTAATCAATCATACAACCAGAAGGCAATGTGGAGAGTTCGGGGACTTCACGGTGCTAGAATGATCAGGATGCTGACTGGACTAAGGTTGTCATGATAGGCAGGGCTGTATGTAGAGTCTCAGGTGGTGTGCATATCTATCTAAACAGGACCAAGAGATAGACAGGGAGGGAGTTCCATCAACACAAGCAAGCATCTCTTCATCGCCCACCACCAACCTACCTTATTACCTACCACCTCTCTCTTATTTGTCTGTTTGCCCTCCCTTCATTGAGCTAAAGAGGACAAACAAACAATGAAGAAAAAAAGATCAAAAAATGACAAGGGTGGGATTCGAACCCACGCCAAATTAATGACGCGGAAACTTGATAAGCTCAAGAGGAGGTTCTAATAGAGACCTTAACCGCGCGCCTTAGACCGCTCGGCCACCTTGCCTGTTGATGTATTTTTGCTACAGAGTTCATAATAGAGCCTAAAAACGTACATACGGTGCAGGCAGATGTGATGAACCCGGTTGCATTCTCGTTATCATCACAACCCATGGGAGTACTGATGAGTGTTAACTACTCCTCCCCAAACCTCTATTGAATTCTCAAGGCTATCTACGTATTAACAGTACGGTGTCTACAGAGACTCGGCGAGGACCAGACCAATTAGCTCTTTTGATATGTTTTGGTCGAGCCTAATGAGCAATATATATTTCCGCTATCATAACAAGAACCACATCGAACAATTGTCATTCTTCCTTTCCCACCAGAGAGCATGACTCGTCGGCGAGAGGATAGAAGATTCGCCAACCACGCACCGTGAAACGACCCGAGAGGCATGGGGATGTCTAATCCCTAAACCCGACAAAGCAACCCATCCCTCAACCCATACCGCCACTGCTCACTCCCAACCCCACCCCAAACAAAGAGCGTCCCCCTCGGATCAAGCTCCCTCTTAACACGCCCAAGCCTCTCATAATTCCCAACGGGACCATAAAAGTCCTCCTTCCACGTGCCGCTAAACACATTCCCCTCATTCGCATAGCTCCCGCCGTCCGGACCCGTCCACGCCCTCCACACAGGCTCAATATGCTCCTCATACCAGTCCACGCCTGTTTCTAGCGCACTCTCAGCGTCCGCAGTCGCGTCGACCGGCGCGCCGTATGTCATCAGATGCGCGTAGGCACGGCGCCAGGCCGGATGGACACTCCCCTGCCTTACGGCCGGGGTAGACGCCGTGCCGGGCCCGCCCTGCAGCCCGAAAAGCGCCATCGAGCCGCTGCCGCCCGTGGCGGGCGTGAGGATGCGCTCGAGGTAGCGGCGGATCTCGGCGGCAGGGGTGTCGAGCAGTTCGCGGCGGCCGAGGAGCCGGCTGGAGATCAGGCTGCTTGCGCCGGCGGACTGCGAGGCGAGGGCGTCGGGCTTTGTGGCGGGCCAGTAGGGCTGTGAGGAGGGGGTTTGCGCCGTGAGGGTCAGCAGTCCCAGTCCCACACCTGAATGGGTGCCGGCGGCAGTGAGGAGACGCGAGGAGAGGTCGGCGACGGTCGCGTTCATGGCGGCGACTGTCGTGTTGAATCCCGTTAGGCTGATGGTTACTGTGACGCCGGCTGACGGACCCGTTTCCGTCGTTGCCATGATTGTGCCGGTGAGGCCGGTGTCCATGATGTCCGGGATGAGGCGGGCGGTCTCGACGAACGCAGCCCATGTGGCGTCGCTGGAGTTCGCCCCGGAGCCGGTTCCATTTCCGGCAGGGGAGAAAGTGAGGCCTCCTGTGACTACACTCTCAGGCACGGGGTGCGTGGCGAGCACGAACTCGGTGACGACTCCGAACTGGCCACCGCCGGCACCGCGGACAGCCCAGAAGAGGTCCTTGTTCTGTATGTCGTTTGCGACCAGGCGGCGGCCGTCGGGGGTGATGATCGTGGCCTGGTAGAGGCTATCCGAGGCGAGACCATGCGTGCTCGAAAGCAAGCCGTGCCCGCCATTCTGGATCAGACCGCCGAGGCCCACGGTTGCGTCTTCGCCGCCGATGATGGTTCTAGGGATCTTGTGCACGGCGGCGTACGCGGAGCCCCAGGTGTTTCCGGCGCCGAGGATCGCGGCATCGATTGTGTTGTTTGTGCCGGGGACTCGCCAGGCAGGGTCGTGGGCGAAGTGGTTGAGGTGTTGTGTCCAGATGGAGAGGGCGTAGGCGCCGGTGGACCTAGACAAGCCAGAAATGTTAGCAACCCGTCAACAAGTACAGGGATTGAGGCAGCTGACCTTCCATTCATATCATGCCCAGTCCCCTTGACGACAACGCGGATATTCCTCTCATCCGCCCACTTCAGGGCCGTGGCAATCTGCTCTTCGCTGGTCGCGTTGACGATATACGCAGGCAGCGCTCCGAGATGGCATCCGCGCTCCGTGGTATACCCATCTACGCCCGGCGGAAGGCACGAGTGGTTCGTGAAGATGGAGTAGTCGATGCTCTCGGGCCAGGAGGAGTGGTAGGCGGCGTAGGACCAGTGGTCTGTCACGGCGGTGCAGTTTGTACCGGAGTGAAACGGGTTCCCGGGGTAGCAGGAGGAGGCAGCGGGCGTTGTGCGCAGCAGTGTGCCCTCAATGGAGGCGTTCAGCGCGGCCCATTCGGACACTGTTGGCCAGGCGGAATCGTGGGGGGTGAGCTTGCAGGTGCGGTTGGAGGGAGCTGCGAGGGCAGACACCCCGGCTGCTACAAGCAGGGCGGGGGAGAGTGGAAGGCGCATGGTTGCAAGGCAATAGTGCAAAAGAAGGTTGTCTTCGTAATGTGGTGATTAAGGGTTTGATTTATAGTCATCGAAGCTGGTATACGAGTACGGTTGGAAGGCTTCAACGCCCGCGATCGTCATTGTGGATCGCAAGGCAAAACTCGTTTGCCTGTTCCATGTCCAAGACATCCGAGGCAGCTCCGGGAGGTCTTGATCAGGGATAGCAGTCCCCAGCAGGTCGACGATCTATTCTGATATGGATGACAGCATAGTGGGTCCAGGTACCGCAAAACCCATGCGGCGATCCTCCAAAAGAAGTAACGTTTTCGTATTCGTTGCTTAGACACGGTACAGGCATCGGCCCCTGATATCAGCAAAAACTGTACCCTGAGAACGATGGCACAGCTCCTAAATATAGCAGGGCCGTGTTAGCCACCCGTAACGTCGGAAGCGGTGATTCGTCGGTCTACTTCCAGGCGAGAAGATGACCAAGAACAGTAATAATAAGTGATCTGATATTTGCATTACAGAGTAGACAGCACTGTTTGTCTTGAGCTGCGCTGGCACATGAAATGCATGGGCTTGAACTGCCGATAATCAGGAGTCTCATTTCCCTCAAGCATGGGTATAGACAGGCACTACAAGGCAACAGCAAACAGATATACACCAAGTATAGCGACTATCGACACTCCCAGTCCATTCAGGGAGATGCCTGCCCCTCCTCCCGTCTGACAAGTATTGCTAAAGATGTCCCAGTCCTGGCTTGAACAGTTCGTCGCTGCGCCTGCAGTCATCTCATCCACTAGGCTTCCATTGAACTTCAGCGCACACGGCGACGCCTCGGGAGACGTTCCGCTCAGGATCGGACAGCCGTCGCGCACTGTTTGGTAATCGACCACCTCGTACGTCGTGGAGAAGTCACTGTCCGGGCAGGAGCTATTCAAGGTATTCAAGTCGAGAGACTGCCCGCCCTCGGCGACGGAGAATACGAGCTCGGTAGGCTGCATGTGGTCGAAGTGGTAGTAGTACAGCTCACTGGCATTGGCGGTTGAGCAGGTAAGATGGAAGCCGAATTTCCAGGACAGCCTCCACTGGCCTGCTGTTGCATTGCGCAGGGCGTCGGGGAAGTAGTAGAGGAAGAGAGGGTCAGCGGGGGCAGTGCCCAATGCAGTGTAGTTGTGCACGGAGCCGGAGTAGTTCTGTCGGGGGAATGTCCCTTCTTCTTCCCCACGGTGCTGGTCAAGCCGCTCCAGCTGCCAGCTAAGCCTCATGGCCATGTCCCAGGCAAAGTCGGCGTTTTGCAGGCCCCAGAGTAAGGGGAGTTCCTGGGCCGGGGCGAAAGTGGCATTCTTGGGGAAGACAAGGTCGAGCTCGATTGTTTGGGGGGTGGTGTAGTTCTGAGACGAGGTCGCCAGGGAGGCGGGGAGGACAGCAAGGAAGAGAAGAATGGTAAAGGGAGTCATTTTCTTCAGGATTCCTCCTTGGGGTTGCTGAAGAAGAGGGAAATTAGTAATAAGAGCGTAGGGTAAGTGTTATAAGAACGGGTGTGCCCCTTTTGTGGCTGGCGGATGGCGGGAGGGATGCAGGGGCAGTCACGCAGAGGGACAATGCCAAGTCAGTATTGGCTGCTGGGATTGTGTATTTCCCGTCCGCCGGAGATTTGCCTGATACTAAAGCACTGCCAAGCCATTATCCCACCAGTCACCAGAAATAAGCTAATGACAAGCTAACCACAAGCTACCATCAATGCCTGCCAAGCAACCATCTACTATCAGACACCCTCTCTAGCAGGGTATGTACTCCTAGTAGACGGCCTGTCTTTGGGGGCCACAGACTGGCAAATAAGAACATCCAGTAATTGCTGGTGTTGGGTTTCTATTTGATTTGAACGCGTCACCTGCAATCTATCTGGTATGTAGACAGATGCACATGTGCTGTATACGACACGGAATGCAACGCTCGCAAAGGTTGCTCTTTCAGACGGTTCTCAGTAGAAGGTCATCCAGCTGTACTATAAGAATAGCCTCTTCCCATGGCCAATTCAATCAGACAGACACCGTTTTCGCACTGTTTCCTCCTTTGGCCATGATGGTGCTCGAAAGAGTCCTCACGCTGACATCCTTCTTTTTGTATTATTTCCTTTTGTCTCCTGTCAATGCCTCTCCTTCACCTGGCCGTTTCGCCCGGCAGAGCCCAAGGGACCCATGCCCGACTCAATGCGGCTCCTCGGGCTCCAGCGCAGCGAATTGGACTGTCTACCACGACCTTGACACTCTGAACCTATGTCAACGCCCTCTACTTTTGGACTTTGTACTGGGGGTTCCCCTGGACCAGCCCGACTCCTCCCCGCGAATTCGAGCTTGCTCCGTCTGGGGAGACCCCGTTCCGTCCTCCTCCTCCAATGCCACAACCTCGGCGCAACAGTTCCAGTCGGCGAATGGAACACTTGAGCGTATCCAGCTAGAAGGTGGTGCTTCGAACAGCAGCCGGGACGCTGCCCGTGCGCTATCCCACGTGCAGAAGTACGTCCAGAGTGCAGCGAGTACGAGCAGCAGCAGCAGCAGCTCCATTGTGTTTGCCAGGCAAGGTCAAGCGGCTGTCGGATACTATGGCGGTACGCAGCTCGATAACCAGGATATGGCGGAGTCTGTCCTGGGGGAACTCATCCGAGACACGATCGTTGGAAACACTTCAGCCACTCTCGTGGAGCAGGTCTGTGGTGCAGACCGCAATGCCCGGGAGACCTGGGGTATTGCTATTGCTTTCGGCGATTCCCCCCTGCCTGCTGCTCAAAACGCCGTCAAGACCTGGTCCAATGGATCTTGCGTTGATGACATGTCCATTCTCAACGATCTTGCCGGCTCCTCTGCTTCTCCCTCCTTTTCTAACTCAACTCGCTCTGTCCTAATCTATTCAACCGAGTCTCAAGTCTCTTCAGGGGCAGCGAGTAACCTGCAACGCCGTGACGAGTGCACAACGGTGCAAGTGGTTTCTGGGGATAGCTGTGCGGCTCTCGCAGAAAGATGTGGCATTACAGGTGCAGAGTTTACGGAGTACAACTCTGACGAATCCCTCTGTTCGACGCTCACCCCAGGCCAACATGTCTGTTGCTCATCAGGCACGCTGCCGGACTTTTCACCCCAGCCCAACGACGACGGCAGCTGCGCTACTTATACCATCGTGGCGGATGACAGTTGCTCGGCAATAGCAGCCGCAAACGACCTGACTGTTGACGAAATAGAGAGCTTCAATACGGAGACTTGGGGTATTTCTGGTCCTCTTCCTTATTATGCTACGTGCTGACCTGCTGTAGGCTGGAATGGTTGTGATACCCTCTGGGTCGGCACCATCATGTGTCTCAGTACTGGGGATCCCCCGATGCCAGCGTCCCTGGACAACGCCGTATGTGGTCCGCAGGTGCCTGGCACGGAAGCACCAACCAACGGGACTAATCTTGCCGACCTGAATCCCTGTCCGCTTAATGCGTGCTGCGATATTGTAAGTTCCGCAAGGTCTGAGACTATGAAGTCGTATAGCCTGACTAACCTTCTATCCCAGTGGGGCCAATGCGGTATTACCGCCGAGTTCTGTACAGAGAGCGAAAGCGAGTCTGGCGCTCCAGGCACTGCTGCTGCTGGCGAGAATGGGTGCATCTCAAACTGCGGGACGGACATTGTGACCTCGGATGCACCAGAAACGTACAGGCAAGTGGCGTACTTTGAAGGGTACAATCTCGACCGCGAATGTCTGTACATGGACGCCAGCCAACTGGACACGGATACTCTAACGCATATCCATTTCGCTTTTGGAACTCTTACAGAGGACTTCCAGGTTGGTGTGGGAAATGACCGTTCGCAGTTTGAGTTTGAGAGGTTCAAACTACTCAGCGGAGCATCGCGCATCCTGTCTATCGGTGGCTGGTCTTTCTCGACAGATCCAAGCACGTACTCGATATTTCGCAATGCAGTGCAAAGCGCGAACGTGGACACTGCAACAACCAATATCGCCAACTTCATCACAGACAACGGGTTGGATGGGGTTGACATTGACTGGGAGTACCCAGGGGTAAGTCGATCTATCCCGAGAAACAGCCCATGCTCAGCAGCTAACGCGGCCGCTGGATCAAGGCACCAGACATCCCTGGTATTCCTGCCGGCGCAGACGATGAAGGCGAACTATACACCGAGTTCCTGACGCAGCTCAAATCCAAGTTGAGCGACCAAACCGTATCCATTGCCGCGCCGGCCTCTTACTGGTATCTGCGCCCCTATGAGATGGAAACGCTAGGCGAAATCCTAGATTACATCGTGTTCATGACCTACGATCTCCATGGACAATGGGACTACGACAATAGCTTTGCCAGCGATGGCTGCGACAGCGGCAACTGCCTGCGCAGCCATGTGAACATGACCGAGACGAAGACGGCCCTGGCGATGATCACAAAAGCCGGCGTGCCCTCGAACAAAGTTGTCGTGGGTGTCTCGAGCTACGGCCGGTCTTTCAAGATGACAAGTGCGGACTGTACGGGCCCCGAATGCACGTATGTGGGCTCCGAATCGGACGCCCTTGCAGGTCGCTGCACGCTGACCAACGGGTACATCGCCAACGCGGAGATCAATGAAATCATCTCATCCAACCCCACCGCGGAGACTTGGCTGGACGACAGCGACTCCAACATCCTTGTTTACAACGAGACCGAATGGGTGGCGTACATGGACGAGGACAACAAGGCGGACCGCGACACTGTCTACGCCGGCTACAATATGGGCGGGAGCGTCGAATGGGCCGTCGACTTGGCTGAGTTCCATGACGTCCCTGCCGATGCGTACGAGGAGGATGACGATGGCAGCCATGTTCTGTTGGAAACTTGGTCGGCAGTCATCAAGTCGGTTGATACGGGCACGGATCCCTTTGTCCACGGAGACCGTAACGGCAACTGGACCAACCTCACCTGCAGTGATCCTGCAGTCCAGGGTGCCCTTGATCTTACCTCGGACGTGCGGTGGTCCATGCTCGACTGCGACGATGCTTGGGCAGACGCTGTCCAAGTCTACAAGGACTATTACCCGAGCGAGTACTTCACCACGGCCATCAGCAATGTATACCATGGCCCGCAACAGATGGAGTGCGGCAGATTGAGTGAAGAGTCGTTTTGTTCGGACATACAATCCTGCACTACAAGCATTGTTGCTGAAGGGTCCGGTCCTGCAGGGTACGAGGTGCTCAATTCGTTGATTGCAATCCAGGCGGTATGCTTTTGAATCCCTTCTTTGTTTTCCTAACAGTAAAACAAATGCTGACATGGTCACAGATGTATCAAGACTTCTATGACAGCATCGAAGATGTCGAAACCCAGGTGCTATATGATTTGGACGTCTTCTTCGACACGTTCTCTCCAATCCCAGACTATACCATGGCGTTCAACCTCATCATGGACAGCTTGGGACTGTTGGTTCCGACGGCAATGGCACCAATCTTCAACTCACGTTTGTTCTTCTCTTCATTCCCCGAATACTGCCGGACCGGTCACTAACTTCAAGCAGAGCTCAAAGCCACCAAGTACTTTACAGCACACCCGAATCGTCTGGATACTGCCAAAGACATTACCTACACCGCGGTGGGCACGTGGGTAAACATTGCCAAGGACAGCAACGCCGGAGACTAGTAAGTCCATACCCTATCATTCCTTTGTCTCCACACAGCAGATCACAGGTATCTAACCTCGATCCCCCAGCGGCTGGGACGAGAGCGACGAAATGGCATTCAAGAGCTACATGGGCGACGTGTGGCGCGGCTGGAAGAACTCCACCGAGATGGCAAGCATGGCTCTATTCAACGGCTCCGACAGCACAATCAGCCTCCTGACCAGGATGATGAAGGATGGCCAGTTGATCCAGGGCTCCAGCGCAGGCAACGACGCCGTTGACGATCTAACCAGCGACGAGCGCAAGGCCTACATCGAAAAATCATTCTACGCCTTCGTGATCCCCCAGGTCTGGCAGCGGTCCGGCCAGAACGTCTTTGTGATCGACACCGGCGGCCTGGCATGCGATGACGACAGCAACCCCGTCTCGGATTATGTGGATGACACCACCGCCGATACAACCAAGGTCTGCTTCAATGACAAGCGGTACTACCTCGTGCACCTGAACGGCGACGCCTCGAACTCGTGCCAGGACGCCGGGAATGCAAGTGGGACTAGCCTTTGCGTCCCGTACAAGTTCTCGGTTCCCCCGGGGCTGGAAACGTTTGGGACAACGCTCGAGAGCGAATCTGTGGTGGCCTGGGGCGGATTGGAGGCGCTTGATATCGTGGCATCGTAAGTCCCACATCACTCTTATTCCCTTTTCTCCCGCGGGGAGAGGCCACTCTGCATCCCAGCTACTTCAAACTAAAGCCACAGGCTAACTCTAATAATCTTTTTCCAGCACGGTAAACTCCAAAGCGAACAACAGCGGCAAAAACGGATGGAGTCTTGCCGGCCTCTCCAGTTACGAGACAGTCCAGGAGATTGAGGATGCGGCACTGATCGATAATAACCTCCGCGCGGCTGGCCACAACACGCTTCCGATGTGTAGTGCTGAGGAGGCGTTCGCCAACTGGGGGGTCAACTTTGACTTGGCCAACTATCCTTGCAATGACGATTGAATAGGGTAATGCCGTGCAATATAGGGGAAATAGAAGAAAGTGGCATTTTCGAGCACTATAACTCCAGACTAGCCCTTTTTTACTAGGACGTTACATTCCTCTATCTCACTGAGCAAATTAAGAAGATGTACCAAGGACTCCAATCAACATCGATATCTTAGTTCTTCGTTTCAGCTATCAAGTATTATTGTGTACTATGCATCAATCTCTATAGTGTCAGAAGACTCCTGCACATCCTTCATGCCCAACCCATCCATCCCCCAACCAAGCTGGGCGCAGGCTCGCTTTGATGGACTGTATATATCTTGTCAAACGGCATCTATAGATAGAGGGGCCTAGCCACAAAAAAAAAGAAATTGTAATGCATCATCCGTGAATCGAACACGGGCCTCATCGATGGCAACGATGAATTCTACCACTAGACCAATGATGCTTCTTATTGAAGGTGCTCTTTTAATTTTTATCTATAGCCAGTAACGTCCCTTAGCATGCTCATCTCCTCTAGCCCTAAGTTCTTTTCCAGCGCCCCAGTTCAGCTTTGTACCATGTCCAGATCCTGCGACTTCATGCGGATCGGATCAATAAATACTAGAGGACATGACAACACTTTATACTACATCTGGAATAGAGCGTTCACTGATTGCCTCCTTTTTAGTTTGGCTAAGTTGAGCATTGTCATCGCGCGCTGTCTCTGGACTTATATGTCGGCAGTCTGGTGCCTCAGGTGTCAGCAACAGAGTGAGGTGGTAAGTCATATAGTTTAACACCACATCTTATAGCTAGTTAGCTTATTTATTTATA